>CM029477.1:20600023-20760696 GCA_017140325.1 Eucalyptus leucophloia subsp. euroa
CATAGATGGATATTCGGCTTTAGCTAAAGATAATGACACAGTAGACTACTTCTTTGTCTTCCATGAAAGTAATGATTCTCCAAATTTGATACAAACTGCTCATAGGACATGTGGCGTAATCCGCATCGCAATAAGCCATCATTTCCATGTTGCATTTTCTAGAAAGGAGTATCCCTAAGCCTAGACATGTCTTCAAGTATCTCACAACCTTCAAAGTGCATTCATGTGAGACTATTTTGGATTATGCATAAATTGACTAAGGGTCTATACTGCATAGCATATGTCTGGCCTAGTCATGGTGAGATATATAAGTTTTCCCCTGAGTCTCTGATATCCCGACGGATCTTTTAATAATGGATCATCAGATGAAGAAGATATGCCAGCATCATAGTCCGCAAAAGTTAGCTTGGCATTTTGCTCGATAGGAATAATGGCCGATCTACAGCCTAACAGTCCTGCTTCTGATATGATTTCCATTACGAATTTCCGTTGACTGAGAGAGATTCCCCGATCTGAACGAGCTATCTCAATTCCAAGAAAATACTTAGGTGGCCCTAAATCTTTGATATGGAAGGTGGAATGTAGATACTCTTTAAGTTTCTTCATAGCAGAATCATCATTTCCCATGATAAGTATGTCATCAACATAAATCATCAAGTAAATAGATGACATACCTTTTATCCAAATGAATAGAGCGTAATCATATTTGAACTGTTTAAATCCAGTGACCATCAATGCATTAGTGAACTTGGTGTACCACTGTCGAGAGACTTGCTTTAGTCCATAGAGAGATTTGCAGAGACGACATACCTTAGACTCCCCCTATCTCCGTAATCCGGGTGAAAGATCCATGTAGATTTCTTCATCTAGATTACCATGCAAAAAAAGCATTGTGGATATCCATTTGGTGCAATGGCCAGTCACGAAAAGTAGCAACCGATAGAAAAGAACGAACCGTGACATCCTTTGCGACAAGCGAAAAGGTCTCCTGTTAATTAAAACCTTCTCGTTGTGTAAAGCCTTTGGCCATTAATTGGGCCTTATACATTTCTACTGAACTATCTGCTTTGTATTTAATCTTATACACCCATTTACACTTAATTGGTTTGCAATCAGCAGGCAATGATACGACATCCCAAGTGTGATTTTCTATCAAAGCATGCAATTCAGCCTCCATGGCCTTTTGCCAATGGGAATCATCTCTTGCCTCGTTATAATTAGAAGGCTCTCGTTCCTCAGAAATACGGCTTATGCAACATAAATGTTCTGGTGATAGCCTATCAAATGAAACATAAGACGAGATAGGGTAACGAGTACCTGACGATCTTGAAGAACCACATATATAATCCTTAGTCCAAGTCGGTGGACGAGTGACACGAGTGGGACGCCGTGGAGGCTCATGTTGTATTGAGGATGATTCTTCAGTAGGACTTGCATCTGAAGGGACCGTCAACTGAGCTGACTCTTCTATGGAATGACCTGTCAGTTGTGCTGGCTCATCAGAAGGTTCTTCAATGGGAGGATCCATAGAGATCTCAATAGGCATTGGAGGCAACACACCAGTTGGAATGACAAACATTCCTCCATAAGGTAAATCATCTTCCAATAAGAATTGTTTAGTTGTCTTCTCATCTTCAGATGAAGAAGTGAGACTTTGAAAATGAAAAATATCCTCATGGAAGACAACATCCCTGCTCACAAGAAATTCTCCTGTAGATGGTACGTAAATCCGATACCCATTTTTTAAGGCTAGATAGCCCATAAATATGCATTGATGAGCACGAGGTGCCATTTTATCTCTGTGCCCCACTGTGGCCACATAACATAGACACCCAAAAACCCTGAGATGACTCAGATCTAGTTTCCTTCCATATAATAACTCAAAAGGTGTCTTCCCTCTTAGAATGTGTGATGGCATGCGATTGATTAGATATGCTGCTATGACCACACAATCTCCCCAAAACCTCTTAGGAATAGGAGCTCGAAACTTAAGAGCACGTGCAACTTCTAAGAGGTGACGATGCTTTCTCTCAGTGACTCCATTTTGTTGGGGTGTATAAGTACAGGAACTCTAATGCAAGATTCCATTTAGGGAAAAAAGAGAAGCATGTTCACCATTGAAAATTCTCTACCATTGTCAGTTCAAATCCAACGAATTGTTTTTCCAAATTGATTTTTGGATAATGATAAGAAAGTTTTCAGATACGAAAAGACCTGGCTTTTAGATTGCATAAGAAAGATCCATGTCACATAGGAGAAATCATCTACAATTGTGAGGAAAAATCGAGACCCATCATGATTTAAGGTATGATAAGGCCCCCAAACATCAGCATGAATTAGAGAAAATATCATTTGCTCGGGAAATACTATTTTGGAAGGGAGCATGAGTTTGTTTGGCCATGGGACAAATAGGCATTGGGGACAAGAAAAGGATGCACTGTGACCCAATCTTTGATGATTAAGAAAATTCATATCATTGGTAGCAGAATGACACAATGATTTATTGAGTTCGACGGAAGGTAATTTAAAAATTTATGGAAAATCCATCCAAAAATACAGCCCTTGATTGACTCTACCAAAGCCCATCAGTTTGCCAGTCGAAAGGGTCTGAAAGAAGCACTTATCAGAATGAAATAGGATGCGACAAGAGTTTTCTTCACAAACTCAGGAAACTGATATGAGATTGAAATGGAAATTATGGACATAAAGTACATCTTAAAGTGTAATAAGAGAACTAAGATTCACAGTGCCAGACATGATGACTTCCGTGGTGTTTCCATTTGGAAGTTGTACTGATATGGGGTAAGACAACTTCTTAATTTCGGAAAAATAAGCCTTATTGCAAACTATGTGGTCACTAGCACCTGAATTAATAATTCATGCATTCTGTGAAATTAAGTTCATTAAACAATAAGATGTACCTGTGAAGCTTCCAGTTTTGTCGGAAGCATCCAATTTCCTCAATGTTTCCATCAACTCCTGATATTGCTCATGGGTAATTGATTTTCCCATTTGTTGGCCCGATACTTGAAAAACTGTTGAAAATTTCACTTTTTCTTTTTCTCCTGGTTTTCTATGTAATTTCTAGCAGTTCTCAATTGTATGGTGCGGGCGCTTACAATAATCACAATACAATTTACCTTTCCCTTTTGAGCTATTATTTTTGGCGGCTGAGTTAGGCCTGGTCGTGGGCTGGAAAACTTGGGCGAGTTGGGCTACACAAACCGCCCAGCCCACCGAAGAAACCCCCACGTGGGCCATTCGGCCCATGGAAAGACACTCCACGCGAGCCGTCTGATCCACCGAGATTGAAGCTTTGTGGGCCCTCAGATCCAGTCACTCCTAGAGATAAGTGTGAGCCGTTCGATTAGAGAATGGAATCTGGACCGTCGGTGCTCCTCTTTATATTGCTAGGGTTGCTGTCAAAAAACCCTAACCCTAGATCCGCCTCTTCTTTTCCTCTGCCCGTGCTCCTCTATGCAGAGCGAAAATGGCTCCTTGCCGCTAGGACCATTCCATCTCCTCCCTTCCCATGGTCCGCCGTCCTCTGCTGATTTTCTTCCTGAATGGCAAGTTGGTAGTGGCGAGTTGGTAGATGCGGCCGAGGCTCGACATGGGCTCCATGGTAAGGATTTGGGAGCGAAGCATCAGGTAAGCTTCATTGAGAATCAAGAGGAACCTCGTCGCCTTCTCCCTCTCACGCATGCTCTTGTACTGCTACTGAATGTGTTCGGGCCAATCAAACTTCTCCTCGACTGCTCCTAATTCGTTCCACGGAGCCGAAAGCTTATTATCAACTACTGCAACCGTCATGTTCCCTTATTTCAAATCTAAGATCTGTTGTGTGAGATAAAAAAATTCCGACTTGGTTGAGTTTCCCGTACATCTCCTTTATGTTTTCCCACATTTTTTTTTGCAGTCTTCCGTCGGGGGAAGTCCGGCCGCGACTTTGGGTGAGATGCAGTTCCTAATCCAAGTCCTGACTAATTGGTTGCATCTCTTCTAGAGCTGTGCCCTTCTCTCATCGGACGGAATCAGAAACGTCCCGTCGATAAAAACTTCTTTGTCCTTCATTACCAGCACTCGCCAGAATTCACGCAACCAGCTAGAGTAGTTGTTGGCACCGGTTAACTATTGGCTAATGATTTTCAGTTCCGATCCATCGCCATTTGTGGTATAAAGAGGATCACCGGGTTCCGGCCGGTCACTGGCAATGAGCAATTGATATGGAAAAAAACCGAGCGCGAAACTCGAGTAGGGATTGGCGTCCTGACCCAAACCGTTCGACCCGATTGCAGGCCCCGCATCGTGAAAATCCGGGTAGGGATTCGTTCCCATACCCAGTCCAGTCGATCTGCTTGTCTGCTTTGGGCCGATGGTTAGACTTGCCCCGTTATTGGTTGGTGGGCCTCCATCGGCTCGCACGTTGCTTTGGTAGACTCTTGGCAGTGATGCATTTGGGCTCGGCCCATTGTTCCATGGATAAGGTATCCACTGGTAAGGATGGCCCGTGAAGGGCAGCCCCAGATTAGACTGAGCCTGAAATTGCTGCCATTACACGTGTTTGACTGGAGTTTGAATATGACCCTGCTGTTGCCTAGATTCGGACATCACGATGGATGGTTCTTCGGCAGATTTGTCGACTAGAGTCGAGGTAAGTTCTTCTGGCTTGGTCATGATAAACAAAGAATTTAATTCTTTCGGCAACTCCTTTGCAGGTGGAGTTCCTCTTGAAGCAATCAAGGCTTTGATTCCTATAGCAACTCCTTTGGGGATTGGAGTTCCTTATGAGGCAATCGGAGCGGAAGCAAAAGAATCAGAACCAGAGGCTCTGATACCATGTAACAAAGTGAAAAACAAAAGGTGTCAAGAGAAGACGAAGTGTGGGAATTTTGTGTTTCTCTCTATCGATTGTAATTCCTTGTACAAAGCTATGTATTTAATTACAGAGAATGAAATAATAAAAGGAAAATAAATATTCTCCTATATTTCTAATCCTAAAATATACACGATCCTCTATCAATTGACAATTGATTTGATTCTCTAAATCATATCTTCCAACAAACTATTTTGGGAGGGGGTCTATCTTCACCGTCATCCCATGTCCCATTTGTGATTAAGTACTGTATAATCAAACAATTGGTCATGCTTCTTTTGTCTGTATCACCAGGTATAAGCAATTTCACATTGTTTTTCTTGTTTTTTAAGTAATTATGGGGTTCTTAAGACAAGTAGTCTCATTTTTCCCCACAATTGCCATAAAGAGGTGAACGTAATAGCTACAATCATGTTTGGCTGTTCAGATATTCTGTAGAGGCTTTGTGAGGGCAACTGAATTCCCAAGAACCATCATATGTTTTGCTTAATTAGAGAAACAAAGAAGTATCATCCTAAAGAAGCTAATAGTGATTTCAAAAGCTTCATCATACTATCATAAGACAATCAATCATGTGCAAGTTTATAATAGTATGGAATATTGCTCGAAACTGTTAAAGAGGTTCTATATGAAAGACGGCATAATGAGACACTGCACTAGTATCAGTGAACTACAATAGGTTGTAGAGTTGAGCAAAACATTATTAAAATGCTCCATAAAATCCTCAATGGTGCTAGTATGGTAGGAAATTTCTAGTGGATGAGGTTAGTACGATAAGTTGGATCCCCTTCCGCTATCATTGGGTGTCGAATTTCTAAAGAAGTGTAGTTAGGTAAAGTTGTTGACTATTCTGTTACTAAAATATTTGGTACTCATGTTATGTTCGAGGAAGTTATGATTGTTTGAGTATGACTCATACTCCCCATTGATAGAAAGACACAGGGGGCCCCAAAAGAAGTGTAGTGGAACCTTTTGCTGAATGTAGCCCTAATTTAAGAATGAATCAGGATAAAAACTTTGTGTCTTAATTTCATTTTCTCGCTTTTATAATCTATTTTATTGTGATTGTGAGCCAAATCCTAATAATGATAAACTTGATACAAGGACAAGAAAGTGCAATTTCTAAGGTATATACAAGTTGACTGGGACTACTTGTTGTGAATCTTGTGATGCTTGTACTTAAATTTACATATTGTTAACAGAGAGGTTACAATTGACAAGTCTCCACTACTTTTGGATATGAGTGATTATGGTAGTGTTTGTACAAATCTTGACAAATTTTTAGCTGAAGATGGAATCGCAACTAGGAACTCTTGAGGTAGAGGGTATTTGCAATGTAACTGATTGACAACAAGGCTTCACTTGTAGAGACAATGGAGATTGTAGCTACTATTGACACCTAAATTTTGGTGATCTGATCATTTATTTATTGCACAGAAAATTAGGGATTACCTTTTAACCCATAAAAAAACAACTAGAATTAAATTGCATAGCATATAGTTTTAGGAGCATTTTGTTATTATTTTGCTTCCTTTAAAGAAAACCCAAGAAAAAAAATAAATATATTTGAGTTGGATTAGGTTCATGCTAGAATATTACATGTTTTAGGATAATTTGCATATTTAGATTAGGCATTTTATTTATTCCGAATTTTTTAAATAAAAACACCAAAAAAATTAATTGAAGATGTTAGATTTTCTTTTCATTAATTTAAATTGCATGTTCAATCATTAGGCAATTTTAATTTCGAATTTTATAAAAAGGAAAAGAAGACATGAAAAATATCATTCGTGTGTCACCTAGAATTAGGTCATTCCATCATCTAGTTGTTGCATGTTTAGGATCATTTGAGTGCGTGACATATAGTTGCATTTAATATTTTCTTGTCATTAGATCATGTTAAATAATTAATGACATGTGACATATAGTTTACATGATAGGTTGCATGTTACATGTCATTTTAGTTAGGCATTTTGGTGTGTCATTGCATTGCATTCTACGTAGACTAAGTTTCATTTAAATAAGAGAAAATTCTTAAAAAGATTGAGTGATTGTATGTTAATTAGAAATTATATCTATGACTATTACTGTGAATTCTGATCTAACATTGTAGATATTTTCATTGCTACAAGGCAAGTACCGTAATTTATTTATTACTTTCTTGGGTGTTAAATTGGTAGTTTGCACATTCGCATGGTTACCTCATATGATATGAAGGTAAATTATAATCAATTCAATCTTCCTGTAACCACTGGGATTCGCCCCAGTGGCCACCCTTCCAACATGGAAGGGGGAGGTGAGGGGTTCAAATCCCCACCTTCTCAGGGGAGGATGGGGTGGGGACGCGTAAGTTTCACGAGTGGGTTTCGACTCCCACGCCCTGCAAGAGGCAGGGCAAAAGTCTGAGAGTGAGTGTAGAGTAGGAATAGAGTAGGACTGACAAAAAAAAAAATCTTCTTGTAAAACATTTTTTTTCGAAATAAAAGAGAAAAGTTAACGAAATGGCGTTAAAAAAAAAATGTAGTGTAATCAAGTCCCTAAATTCATAATCTCGGTTCGCGGGAGTAAAATAAATTTTCTATTACTTTACTTAGGTTTCTAATTAACCTACCAAAAATATATTAGTGGCGCATTTTAATTGAAAAATCATTTGTATATTAAGAACTTGAACTTAAGTCGATAGTTGGTATAGGCTTGAGAGAGCCCGAGTTAAGTTTAGACTTAATAGTCTATTATCCAAACCCTAGATGATACACCTGAGGTTAAGTCGCAACAGCTATTAAGTTTGATAAGATTCGAGTTCGATCTTTTGACAGCTATTGATGCAATAGTGGGGTAAAGTTGATGTCATGATAAGTTATATCATTATGGCGAAATTCAAGTGCAACTTGGACTTTGAAGATCTCTATGGCAATTGAGCTCATGAGGGATTGTGAGAGAGCAACAATTATCAGGTTCAACAAAGCGATTGTGTTACAACAAAAAAAAAACAAAAAACAAAAAACAAAGTGATTGTGACTTGATTTAGACATTGAGCCTAGGTAAAGATAGTTATAATACGTTTTGAATTTGAGCCTCTAAAAGAAACTTGATCTAATAGTGAGCGAAAATGTGGCGTGATGTACAACTCTTGGATGTGACATGCTAAAAGAGTCCGGCACTAATTTTCCTTAACAAGACAAGAAAATCACTTTCCTCGTTCAATTTAGTAGTTGGCCACAAGGTTTCCTAATTTAGTTGGAAATATATATTAATGTTCAATCTCGGGTTTAGGTCTTCATGCGGCTGGCACATGATGGTGTACTTTTTTGGCTTGTGCAATAGCGGGCACCAAAGGTACGGCTTATTTGTGCACTACACCGAAGCAATGTGAGAGCGCTAAAGCCGATTAAACCTTGTGAGTAAAATTTTGTATACTGCTTTGTTAGATTGAGAGAAATTATTTGTGAGTAATTGTGCTGGCTAAACATCGTGCGAGTTATTGGATAAAATTGATGGTTAGAAAATAATGAGAGTATTTGAATTAACTCAAGGGTGGTTATAATTTCTATCATATCGTTCGATCTATAGAGCAATACTATACTGCTCTCTCCACAGAATATGTCACATAGACCGAACATCACGAATCTAAAGCTCTATTTATTATATTTTTCTGTTTATTTTATTATTGGTCGCTTGTTTTCTGCAACAGCTTGCTCCTATAGTAAATTCAGCTTAGTAGTATAAGAAAAAAAAAAAAAAAACTTATCTTGGGGTGTTCAAGGAAAACATAATCCGGACGAAATAAAGCCAAGGTTCATCAGTTTGGTTTTGGTTTGGGAGTAAAAGGGAATTGGTTTGGCTTAGTTGAGGTTTACGTTTTCCCCACTTCAACCAGAGCACTGTTAAAAAGTCACGGACATTTCAGCATTTATATGAAGAATATGTACTAAACAAAGCATCAAATATTATCTTATTTTTCTATTAAAATGTTACTTTCTATTAGAGGTACAACATTAAACTTGCGACACGAATATCAAACCAGTGCAATTTGGATGTAATTTGTGCGAGCTTGTGTCATTTATATTGGAGAAGTGTACCGAATAGCAGGATATTAGACATATTGAATAACTAGCGTTTCCAGGAAAGGATACTCAATGATGTGCAATCAGAACAAACAAGCACATCTATTATATGAAGCAATGAAACAAAGATGTCAACAAAGTGAGATTTGCCATGGAATTGGCACGTAGGAGCATCAACTTTTGCCGACCCGGCAATTGTCCATCAGTGCATCGAAGTTTGAAGGAAGCCCTCTTCTATTTTGAACTGTTCGCTCAAGCCAAGATGTACCATCAATAACCAGACCAAGGTGATAAGTTCTCCTCCTTTACTAAGTTGTTGAGCATGCATGTACGGTTGGCAATGGATCGCAGCATATGCAAATAATTCTACCTATACTTCACTCAGGATCTCCCATTTGGTCTCTCCAAATTTCCCCAACTCTTTTGCAAGAATACACGCATCAAATAGCGCAGATTTGCTTTTGTCTCCTTTCACATCAGCAGGCTTCACTTCTGTAGGAATAGAAAGGAGATTTTCGCAAGCATCTTTGTTCGTTTTGCTCTTACCATAGAGTTTTTCATTGAAGAACCTATCTGTCTCAGCACAAGTGTCTTGGAATCTTATTTGGGCAATCCTGTCCACTGCAGACATCATGCCCAGTTGTTTGATCATAAGATAAAGCATGTAATCTGACAAGATCTTACTAGTTTCTCGGTTGTGGTTTGCACTTCTATCAGTGTCAGTGTTGTAACAGAGTCCGGTGGCAATGTGCCACAGTAAAAGGCTCTCATCATAATCGACATCACAGATAAATGGAAGCAAGATTTCACAATCTTCCCCTGTTTTAGTATGCTTCAGAGCCCATTTACCTCGAGTAGCACACATCTCTTTTATGCTTTGCAAATCCTTTGCAATTGATGCCTTCCGGTTCAGCTCATCAAAAATTAGTTCACCTAATTTGTCGTTGTATGGTTCTACCTTTCCAGACTTCAAGTCATCGAATAATTCTCTCAGAGGGATGAGACTAAGGGGTTCCTCAATCCATTTCGCCCACTTTCTCAACCGAGAGTCTATCAGTTTTTCAAACCATTTTGGCCACCTTCTCAGCCGAGAATCTATCAAATTGTACTGGGAGACAGATTTAGACCATCTAGCACTTAGTATCTGCAATGCAAATGGTGAACTTTCCGATTTGAATATGAGGAGGAACTTGATGAAGTTGCTTCGTTGAAACAAACTTCCACGATATTTCTCAGATGCCCCTATTTTTGCAATTGTCCGGTCCGAGCAAATGATCATACCAAGGATTGCAAATTCCAGGCCAATAGCTCCAAGGAGCAAGGCGTATGTAATCTGTACATCATATTCGTGGAAACCATGCTTGTTCAGGACATGGAAACTTGCAAAAGCAGCAACAAAGCAGCTAACTTGGATAGCTCGGTAAACGTACCCTGCCGGACTGTGAACAATGCCAGACTTGGTATAAAGAAGATCATAAAAGAAGTTGAGCTCAGCCTCGATGACCCGAAAAGCATCCTTTGCAGTTCTGCTGCTGAAAAATCGCATGCTATCCTTGCGATCATGGAAGCTGAAGATGAGATCCACAAGGAGGCCTTTGAACTTTTTGAAGTAAAAGAATTATCACTATTATGTCGTCCAATTCACCTTCCGCTCCTACATGATGAGAAGGCAGCGAGGCCTTTTCACCTTCCGCTCCTATATGTTGGGACGGCAACGAGGCTATTAAAGGTTGGATATTAGCTTCCTCCTGAGCAATGCATCCTTCCATGACCTGGGCATAGTTCGGCCCAGGATCCGGAGATGGGAGCAAGGAACCACGGAGTATACGGAAGCTTGCAAGATACAGAGCACGTGCTCGCGCTATATATTTAATGCTTCCTCCAATGAACATGAGGATGGATGGGACAATTAACTTGTTACCGGGGAGGGATTGGTAAAACACATAGCATGCTGAGACTAGCATGCTGAGACTAGATGGATTAATAGATTAAGCAAGTGCCTACCCCACAGCTCATTATCCTCGAGCGCGAAAGCGGTTATGGTGTATGGTCCTCCGAGGTGTAGTAGAAGAAATGGAGCCCAAAAAGCCAAAAGGTGACCGGATGCATTTACCTGGGAGTCGGAAGTATCCCCATTGATTTGCGCTTTGGAAATGAGTCCAAAGGCATAGAGGGCGACCGAGTCGGCAACCAGGTAAGCTGACCACAAGGGAGTCGTGACCCACCAGTTTGACCGACTCTTTCGAATGGGCGCAAAAAAGATAAGAAAGGCTTGCAGAGCTAGGCTCAATAGGATCGCCACTCGGAGATTGAGTTTCATCCATAGATTCTGGGCTTCTGCAAGAATATTCGTAATTTCCATTTGATCCTGACTCTCACCAGATCCTGGAAGGAAATGTTTTAGACAGGAGCACGAGTATTATTACAGCAAGGCGACAGTTATAGAATGGATATGCAAAACCTGAGAACATAATGACAGAAAAGGTGACTATTAACTATGGAGGGCAGAGAGTCGATGATACCTTGAAATTTATTTACGATCCGATAGGAATGGACGTCTTGCTTTATGCAACCAACTGTCAAGTCAAGCAATGCGTGACGTCCAGAGTGACAGGACTCAAGCTGTGAGGTCCAGCGTGGAGCAGGAGGAGTCAGGCGAGAAAGTCGTGGAATCTAAATTAAAGCCATGAAAACTAGAGCGCTTTGGCTGTTGTTAGGGATCTAAATTGTTTTTTTAATCATGCTCTTGTTAAGGATGTGAATTATATTTTAAACACAAATTAGACTTTTCTTATTCATCTCTGTCTGTTGTTAGGGATGTAAATTATATTTTTAGTCACGCTTTAGACTTTTCTTCTTCATCTCTGGTTGTTGTTAGGATGTAAATTATATTTTTAATCACATTTTAGCCTTTCTTCTTTATCTTTAACCTCTATTCTTATTCAAGCATTGTTGTTGATTGGAACGAAATTGTACAAACACAAATTGTGCTGGAATTTAATCAATGATGCAACGCTCAGGATAAAGATACACACCAAAATCTAATCAACGATGTGACTCTGGAAATTAAAAGCAAACTACCTTGACGGTTTCTTTTACTACAGGTACATTTGGTTCAATATTTTGAAAGCCCATTAAGAAAATGTAAAATAGTTTAACTTTTTAAGCAAATGCAAAGGCTATTTGGTAAACTATAATTCGAGAAGCAACTTTAAAAGAAATGCCGTTTGGTAGAAAACACATTTAAAAAGCCCTTTGAGTGATTAATATTAGTTTTTTTAATTTCATTTGTTTAAAATTGAAAAAAGATAATATATGCAACTTTTTAAATATAAATTTTGACAATAATACTAAAAAATTATATAATAAAAAAATCATACATATATAATTTTTTTTAAAAAGACCAAACCCTTCATCGGAATTTTTTAATTTTTATTTGCTTAAAATTGAAAAAAAAATAATGCATGCAACTTTTTAAATATAAATTTCGAAAATAATGCTAAAAAATGAAATACATATATATAATTTAAAAAAAAAAGACTAAATCCTTCGTCAAATTTTTTTAATTTTTATTTGTTTAAAATTGAAAAAAAAAATGTTGTATGCAACTTTTTAAATATAAATTTGAAAATAATGCTAAAAATCAAATACATATACATATATATATATATATATATATTAAAAAAACCAAACCCTTCATCTAAATTTTTTAATTTTTATTTGTTTAAAATTGAAAACAATAATGTATGCAACTTTTTAAATATATAAAAAAAAAAGACAATAATGCTAAAAAAATCAAATACATATATATACAATCACTTAAATAGAACCAAACATAGATAAACTATTATGGAATTTAACCGATAATGCAACACTCGGGATAAAGATACATGCCGAATTAAAAGTGGACTACAAGAAAGTAAAGATAACTTAAAGATAATAGATTTGTTTATTTGTGCGTAGGGGCCTCCGAAGAGTACGATAGTCGATATGGCTATTTAAAGCGTACAATCAACTATTATTAACAGAGGTTACAAAATAAAGTTACAAATAGATGTTACAAACAGTTACACTGCCTTGACAATTTTTTCGACTCCACCATTTGATCGTTTCTTTGACTCCACTATTTTAATGATTGCTTTACTCCACTACGTTGACAATTACGTTTTTGATGATTGCATTCGAGATTGTTAACTCCACTTTTTATCAATTCCTTCAAGTTATGTATTAATTAAGTTGTAATTTTTATAATTGTCAATATTTTTGTTCATAAATAACCAAAATCGTCACTCATTAACTAAGTTTATCACATGTTGATAATAACAAAAAGTTAGCCATTTTTTGTGTAAATATAACCATCATCTTTTATTTGTTAATAGAGATACAAAGAAGTATTATCCTTAAGAAATCATCAGTGACTTCAAACTTCATTAAGCTATCGTGTATTTTCGACCGAACAAGCCGATGGACTTTAATATGATGCAATTAAACGACGAAGCCCATCAGTATTGTTCCCCCCCTTTTTTTTCTTTCGGACAAGGTGAATGATGCGGGTCCAAATCAAAAATAAATATGGAATATAGGGAGAAGCTAAGAAGGATATCACCTTTGCTGTTCAAATAGGATGACGTCAAGCATCGTATGACATGATTATGACATCAAGCATGAATTATTTACAAAATAGGAGTCATGCTACCATTAATTAAATAGAAAAAATAAAGGAAAAGCAAAGGTGTTATTACCAAGGAAGCACGAACACGTTCAGAGGGCCTCCGTGTCATGTCAAACACACTCAAATACGCTCGGACACGCGGTCAACACGTGTCAAAAACTCCAACATGTGGTCAACTCTTTCTGACACGCTCTAACGCGCATGTCCGGAGGTTTGTGGGCGGGTCTACAGGTGCGAAGGGAAGAAGGTGATGGAGGGTGGAGGCAAGGGTGAGGGAGTTGAGGCAACGTCGCGAGCGACGCCGAGGGAGGGTAGAGGAAGAGCAAAGACCAAGACAATCGAGAAGGTTGCGACCGCCAACCGCAACACCGTGATGGAGAACCGCAATGCCGCGATGGAGGGCTGGATGCGAGGCTACATTGGCAAAGGGGGGAACAGAGGTGAGGCAGCAACGAGCAAGGTAGAGACCGAGCAAGGGAGAGGAGAAGGTGATTGCTAAGGTTTTTACCCTTTGGGCTGTTACTTAACCGAGATTGCTTTTTTAGTTTTAGGATGAAGAGCAAGAAGAGGAGACGATGGCTTCTGGGGAAGAAATGAAAGCCTCATGCAGCATGACTTTAATTTTGGGAAGTTTGATCATCGTAGAAAAATATAAATTTATGTTGACTATAATCTCTCGTTAGTTGTTTATTTCATCTATAACTTTTGTTAAAGTAAAAAAAAAAAAATGTCTTTTCAATTTTTTATGAATAAATTTATTAATGTTATTAGTATAGATTTATTATAGGCTCTTTTTTATTATTTATCCATTTATGAATATGAATAAATTAATTTAAATATAATAATTAATCATGTATATATAAAAATATTCATTTAATATACAATGTCTCAATGATTCTTTTTTTTTCGAGAAATGACGTGTCGACGTGTCGTGTCACAAGTCGCGTGTCACATGTCCATGTCGTTGCTACTTAGGTTATTACTTACCCGGGAAAAATAGCAAATCCCGTTCATTAGATAAGGTTGGCCCGACAGGGAAAAAGAAGAAGATAAGATGGGAAAATTATTTTATTTTTCTTTCTGCAAAGAAAAGGGCACACACTTTGCCCTTAGAAAAAGAAAATACAACAAAATCTATAAATTCAGAAATAGACGTGTCCTTTTATTAAAAAAAAAAAAGGTCTACTTAGGGGACGTAGACTTAATTTTTTGTAAAATAAGAGAGATTCCAATTGACAAAATTAAGAAAAGCTCATACTATAGAAAAGTGCTAGCAAATTGAGATAATTAAGATATTCAATGCGCTGGTGGATTATCATTCACAAGCAGAACCCCTTAACTCCATTATCTAACCTATTTTGGTCGACCAGAGTAAATCTAGCAAATTAATTAGAATTTCCTTCCTTTTGAGAAGAAGAAGAAAGAAAATCTAGCAAAGTAATTAGAAATTCCTTCCTTCTGACCAAAAAATATAGAAATTCCTCAAAAAAAAATAAAAAAAAACTAATGGTTATTATTAGGTCTTTTATCAGCGTAAAAATATTTTTACACGTGCACAATCAAACTTTCTTATTAATGTGGGCAATTTAATTTGTTTCTTTTAATGATCCAAGATTATTTAAACGTGTCGGCCTTATCATTTCATAGATAAGATTAGCAATTGGAAATTGCGATTGTTATCTATTGAATTGGTTTGAAATGTAAAGGGCATTTTTGATTAATTTATTAGATTAACTATGACAAAAAAGGAAAGGGAGGTTTTTTTTTTTTTTTTTTCTAGTGTGCCCAACGAGCAGCCTAGGCAGGGCTAGAGGTTGGGCAAGGCTTGACTCTCATTGGTGGCTTGGTAAGCCTCATCAACCATGGGCAAGTTGCGGCCTTGCTAGATCTATTGGGGCCTCGCCTAGGACTAAGCAAGGCTCGCCCTCACCAATGGTTGACAGGGTTGAGTCTCGCCAGCCCTTGCCTCTAATTGGTGGCAATCGCCTCTAATTGGTGGCGATCGACCAAAGGAAGTAGGAAGAATGAGGAGAAAAAGAGAAAAATAAAATATTACAAAAAAATTGTCTACGTTAGAGTTAGCTGGCTAAATTTGATCGTATGGACTGAACTAACATAAATGCAAAAGGTTTATAATTGAATTAGTACAATTGTGCTAGATTTATGTCACGGTCTACATTTTTTGTATGGAAGGGAAAATACGTAAGTTTAGGAGTATTGCCTAAAAGGCGGCTACCTCATCGATTAGGTGCGGGCTCTCTCAAGTCTATATCCTGCGCAACTTTATGGATATGTCATTGACACTATCAGGATTTTCTAATGATGATGAATTACCATTAATCTATTGGAGTCGGCTAAAAAGCAAGTAAAGCATGTGAGTATATCTCACTTCTTACACAATTAAAAAATCTAGAGTCAAAGACTTGATTATACTAATTAATCAATTATTACTTTTCAGTACTTAATCCTATTCATTTCAAGCAATCTAGGTTTATTTTAAACCAATCTACTAATATGAGGCAATCATGCGGGTGCAAAACAAGAAATATAACAATCAGCAATCAATTGATAATTGAAATGGAAATGCAAAAATGACAACCTACCATTTCTCTCAAAGAACACTAAAATTCTATAGTGTAGCCCTAAAAGCTCGTTCACTTTCAAGCACAATTTTTATTATCAAAGATTTTCACACATTTTAGGAGAAAACTACTAAAAAAAACCTATATATATTTGACTTCTCCCTAGTTTTTAGAAAAACTAAATTTTTTCTGGAATTTTTTGAAATTTATAAATATTTTTGATAAAAATATCCGTACTGGGCCTGAACAACGGGCCCAGTCCAGCTCAAAATTGAGTCCATCCGAAAAATAAACCTAAATAAACTAAGCTCGGCCCAAAGCAAAAACAAAAAAAAAGCCTAATCTATAATTAAACTGGCCCAATGGCCTTGCTTCAGCCCAGACACGGCCAGCCCGAAGAACAAACAAGCCCGGGTCGGCCAGACCCGCGATCCTGACCGACCCGGATCCGGGATGACCGACCCGGCTCGCGACCTGCTGCTTCGCAGCAGTCCCGCCGCGACGGAGGCAGCGTAGCAACAGGGTACTGCGCCTCCTCAGCTCGGCCGAGGCACGACGGCGCCGCCTCGGCCAAGCCGAGCCTAGTGCTCAGCCCTCGTCCGGCGCCACCGAGGGTCGAGTGGTGTCAGCAACGCCTGGGACACCAAAAATCGCAGGAACGCCTTGACTAGGCGGGACGGTGCCTGGACGACTCGACTGCAGCTCAAAACAACAAAACAAAACTGGATTTCATTCAGAAATTTTACCGACCAGGTGGAGTGCACCACAAAAACGAGAGACTCCCGGCCCGAACGGGAGCAGAATCCGCGTCAGGACTTTCAACACTCGACGTACAAGACACACAGCGACTCAACGGGGAACCGGCGGGGCCCCAATTCGCGTGAGCCGGACGGCCGCGAGCTCCGCTTCGGCTTGCCCAAAACAGGGCAAGAACAGGGCACAGAAAGGGGCTTACCGGGATCAGCTCGAGGACGTCGGCCGAGAGAGGTCTGAGGACGGCGCTCGCGCGTGGCTGAGGTGTCGGCTGAGGCTCTTTCGCTCTCTCTCAGTCGCTCCCCCTCAGACTCTCTCTCTCTCTCTCTCTCTCTCTCGCTCGGATCTCTCTCTAGGACCCCGATTTCTCTCCGAAAATCCCCCCTTCTCTCTCCGCCTCTCTTTCCTTTAATGGCCGCCGGCGTTTATGGCCTCTGCCATGCCAGCTGCTGCCTGCCGCGACGTCCTTGCTCTGCTCTGCTCCTGTTCTGAACCGTGCCTTCCGTGCCGTCCTTCTCTACCTCAGTCGAACTTCAACGTGGAAAGAGAGAAGAGGAGAAGGCCGGCCCAGGGGAGAAGAAAAAGAAAAGAGCCGGGCTGGCCTGGCCTCGACCTGGTCTCATTCTTCCTTTCCTTATCTTTTTTTTCCCCTTTTTTCTTTTTTAAATAATAGTAATAAGATTTAAATAGATCCTATTACTGTTAATCCTCAAGGGGTCGTTAAAAATTAAGTTTCAATACAATTAATGAATGATTAAAGGGGTCACTAAAATTTAGGTATAAATAATTATGACTTTTTTGGTAATTTTGTTAATGTTTACTGAAATTAAATTTTTCGGGCGACATAATATGTAAAATCTCCTAATTTTCATATATGGGGCCATTGAGAAATCTGAGATCACTAGACGTACATTGCATGCTCCTACTCCTCCCTTCCCCGACTATTCGTTAAGATTATCGAAATCACAATCAACAACTAGCAATTTCATTGCTTCCCAATTGAAGAGTCAATCATGGGCTCGATTGTCAAAGAAGACACCAATTGGATCAACGTCGCAACAAGCTCAACCATTTCAATTGGCGGTCTTCTCAATTCAGTGACCGTCGAATTGTCTCTTAAGTATATGATGCACCTTTTAAGCAATCTGTTATGAATGTGGAATTTGATTTATGTACTTCACATTCTTAGTGGAAAATTTAATTTCTAGTGGAGCTAGGCTGCGTTGATAGACACTATAAATTTGATTCAACTCGTGTCGAATAATAGAGACTTGATCAATTATCTCATGAAGCATGAGTCTTGGCTCAATTAAGCCCAAATACGAGCTTGAGCTCTCACTCGAGTTTCATAACTACAATGTAATTGATAATTTGTTATGTTTCAAATGTCTTGTTATGAATTCAAAAATTTAACTCAAGCTGACTCAAGTAAATTATCTAGCATTTCAAACTTGATTGAGATTGAACTGATTAAGCTGACCTTAAGTAACTGCTCATGGATCGATTCAGATCTTAATTTTGTGATAGTTAGGCTGGGAAACTGCCATTTTGTTTTGAGTTTGTGCAACAATACTAGGGAATGTTTTATGGTATTGAAGAAGGGTATTATTTTGTTCTATGATATAAAATGCAACGATATAGATCATACTTGATTAGACCTTTAGCTAAGTCGAGTCGTGCTCGCTTTATGGTTGTAAAATTTGATCGGTGATTTGAAGTTGATCATAAATTTTAACAGCCCATGGCAGACTTTTGCGTATGTAGATAGCGTCGTTTATGGTGTTCCGAGCAGTGGCGTCACACGCTGTCAGGTATAATTATGCATGTGGCTGGATAATTATTATCTGCTTAGTCACTGCCTCCAGTTTGCTTCGGGTATATCCTCCTCTCACAATTTTCCAATTTTCAGGCTCTTAAAGAGTATGAATTTGCGGAGATGCTGTTCTCGGAATATGTGAAAACTGAAAAGAAACCAACTCTGCGTGATGTGGCCAAGGTATGGATGGAGGAATGCTTTAACTAGATAATCTCTTCTTTTGTAGGTGCTCTTGTTGTTAAAATATGGCTTGGAATCAATAGAATAATCATGTCAAATTTTGAAGCGCGATAGTAATTTTTAAGGATTTACTTTATTCAACAATGGAGTCAGAGACAATTAAAATCATAAATCAAGACATGGTCAAATTGGACTGGTTCGATGAGAACGACTTTGCTCGCCGGAGAGAAAAGATGATTTTCCTAATCATTTCCTTGAAGATTTCCTATATACCGAATCTTAACATTCTGAACTTTTATCATTTTGAAATATACTTAATAAACACAAAAAAAACCTTTGAACTAATGAAAAGTTAATAAGATAACCATACGAAATAAAATAAAAATAAAATGATAGTGCTAAGTATGCCTAATAATCGTACAATTATTCACACACCCATATACCTAGCCCATACCCAACCTTTTCTTTAAACACACTAGAAAAGACTCACAATTATAAATTGGTCCATTTCCTCCCAACTTTCCTATGTGAGACAAGAAAAAACACATTTTCTTTGTTTTATAAATAAACATCCAACAACTCTAGAGGTGGATTTATTGGCCTTCGCTTTACTATGCCACTGTTGGAAAAATTTAAGATCCATTAGTCTAGGGCTTTTGGAATGTTGCCGGGTGTGATAGATCATCTGTTTATTATTTGGCCCAGACAAAGCTTTATCAATAATTCTATTATTAAAATGTTACAGCCTTTGCTTGGTCTTTTCCATTTGGAGCCTGAAAATGGTTTGCGGAAGCGGAAAAGCTGATGCAGCTTCCTGTTTGTGCATCAGTCTGTTAATTTTGATTATATCATGGTCTTGTAACTCGTAAACAATGAAGTCTTCCTTTGAGGAGACACTTGATGCAATTCCCGTCTCTGTGTTGGACGCACCTATTGCAAAGGTTCCGTCCGATTCAAAAACCGCTCTCGCTAATATGCTGGATTTGCATAATTATTCTTTGTTTGTGCAACAGCTCTCTCAGATATCCTGCAATTCCAAAGTCGATAGGAAATAGAGAGAGAGAGACTGGTTAGTTACGCCATCTCTATTGCAATTATGCTTGGGAGGTGGTTTGTCTCCTCCATTGTCCTAGAGATTGGTATACTAGAAGTGTCAAAAATTATATATGATACTAACTTTAGTGTCATTTTTTTTTTCAGATCATTTAAGTGTCGATTAAAAAAAAATGATCATTTGAATGCCAAGTTGATTTGAGTCATTAGAAATCTAACGTGATTATATTTTATTAATTTCTTAGTCCTACTTGTCGGCGTGCATAATTAGTATATAACTCCTAAATGACGTCGCCAAAAAGTTGTAAATAGTAATTTTTTAAGCGCCAAATTTTATTTATAGTGATCATTTGAGTGCCAATTTTTTTTTTTTAAAAGTAATCAATTTCGTGCTAGTCGTTATTAAAAAGTGATCACTTCAATACATACCAAGCATGCTAAGTGACACAGGGGCTGGAGTTTTTAAAAATTTTGCCAAATCATATTATAATTTTAATTATAAATTATACATAATCAATTTAGTCGGAATTTATCACCGTTAGCATTTAAATGATCATTTTTTTTTTTTTTTTTATAGTTTAGCATTTAAGTGAGCTGGCGAAAACTTTTTTGGCACTAAAATAAGTGTCGTATAAAATTTTTGGCACTTCTAGTGTACTTATCATGTCATCCCATATCCCATTTGTGATTAATTACTGTATAACCAAACAAGTTGTGATGGTTATTTTGTCTGTATCACCTGGTACATGCAATTTCACGTTGTTTTTGTTGTTTTTGAAGTAATCATGAGGTTATTAAGACAAATAATCTCATCTTCTCCCCACTCTTGCCAAAAAGAGGTGAACGTAGTAGCTGCAATCATGCTTTGCTGTTCAGACATTCAGTAGAGGCTTTGTGAGGGCAACTGAATTTCCAGGGACCATCATCTCTTTTGGTTAATTATTGAGACAAAAAAGGATAATCCTAAAGAAGTTGGTAATGATTTCAAAAAATCCATAACTCTATTGCGTATTTCTTATCGAATAAAACGATGGAGCTAAATCTAATGCGATTAGACAACAAGGCCAGTCGAGAAGGTCCTGGGTGTTTGAGTTAAGATACAAATGTAATGATTATTTTGTTTGTGCAACAGCTCTCTCAGATATCTTTCAATTCCAAATTGGATAGGCAAAGGTCATTTGTTGCAAATATTTTTGGAGGTGGTCTACCTGCATTGTCATCCCAACGTCGTGAAAATTGTCCAAAAAGTCCTAAAACTATTGCACTTTTGCCAATTCGATTCGTAGAACTTTTCAATTTTGCCAATTGAGTCATAAACTTTTTCATTTCTTGTCAATTCAATCCATCCGGTCAATTTTAGTTGGAATTCGTTGACGTGGATACCAGCTGTCCACGTGACACAATTAGCGCTAACATGGACAAAATTTATTATTTTAAATATTATTTTTGAATTTTTTAAAACATTTTTGAATTTTTAATTTTTAAATTTTTTTCTCTCTTCTTCCTCCGACCGATCACTCAGCCTCCGATGACTGGCCAAAGGCTGCGATAGGTGAGGGTCGGCCTTGCCGAGAGGCCAGCGAGGGTCAACCTCACGGCCTCACATGAGGTCACCTTCATTGGGATTTGGTGAGGGACAACCTTGAGGGCCTTGGGTGAGGCTCACCCTCACTTGATCTGGTGAGGGTGAGCCTTGCCTGTGGTCGACGAGGTCACCCTCGCCCGCTCCCGCTTCCAATGAGGGTGAGGGTCGGCCGTGAGCGAGGCTCCGGCAAGAGAGGACCTAGAGTGAGGTAGGCGAGGCTGACCCTCGCTAATTGCATCCTCCGGTTGGCGAGGCCTTCGGGAACTAGCCAGAGGAATAAAAGAGAAAAAAATATTTTAAAAATTTAGAAGAAATATTTAAAAATAATAAATTTTGTCTACATTAGCGCTGTTCGTGCCTCGTAGAACAGCTGATGTTTGCGTTAGCAAATTCCAACCAAAATTGGTCGGATGGACTGAAATGGCAAGAAGTGAAAAATGTTTGGGATTCAATTAATAAAATTGAAAGGTTTTGGACTGAATTGGCAAAAGGGTAATATGTTTAGGATTTTTTGGGCAAATTTCCCTCCCAACTTCCCACTTGTTATCAAATACTCTCTACTAAAACTGTTATTTTTGAACCATCATTTCTTATGTTTAATTAGAAAGACAAAATAAGTATCATCCTAAAGAAGTCATTAATGACTTCAAACTTCATCACATTATCGTGTATTTCCGATCAAATAAGTTGATGGACCTAATCTAATGCAATCAGGATGAAGGCAGTTGATATTGTTCCCTTTTCTTTTTCCGAACTGTGCAAATGATGCTGGTCATCTAAGATAAATACCAGCTATAGGGACAAGCTAAGAAGGATATCTGTTGCCTTTCACTAGAGAAGTGGAAAGGCCATCTCTTTGTTAGTTTGATCCAATGTATAATTTCAATCTGAACCAAAAATAGTTACCTTTAGATTTTCAGTATATGAACATATCCTCTATCACCTTTGCTTTTCAAATGGGATGACATGGACAATGGTTAAAAGTATGACGTGATTAGGACATCAAACATGAATTATTTAAAAATAGGAGTCATGCTAGGATTAAACAAAAAATAAATAAAAATAAAGCAAAAACAGAGGTTTTATAACTTACTAGGGAAATCATAGCAAATCGCGTTCATTGGATCACATGCATTTTGTGGGTAGATTTTTTTTTTTTTTTTTTGCAAGGAAAAGAGCGCACACTTTACCCATAGAAAAAAAAAAACTCAATAAAATCTATAAATTCAGAAATGGGTGTGTCCTTTTAAAAGGAAAAAAAAAAAGAAGAAAGAAATTGGGTCTACTCAAGGGGACGGAGACTTAAATTTTTGTAAGATAAGAGAGATTCAATTTGATGTAGATAAGAAAAGTTCATACTTAAGATCAAAAAGTGCTAATGGTTCAAGATTATTAAGATATTCCATGAACCGATGGAATATCATTCACATCCCGACCCACTTAACTTCAATACCTAGCCTATTTTTGTTGGCTAGGGTAAATCTAGCAAATTAATTAGAAATTGCTTTCTATGATAAAAAAATAGAAATTCCAAAAGAAAATAGTGCTGGCATAAAAATATTTTTAAGCATTCACAATGGGACTCCTTTCTTGCTAATTCACGAGAGATGTGGGTAATTTAATGGGTTTCCATTGGTGATGCTGAGATTATTCGAATGTAATCACCTTATCATTTTGTAGATAAGATTTGCGATTGGAAATTGAAATTGCTATATGTTGAACTGGTTTGAAAGGAATGGCAACATTTTTTATTAATTTTACTGGATTAACCACGGTAAAAAAAAATTGGACCGAAAAAAAACTACGGTAGAAAAAGAAAAAAAGGATGTTTCATAGAAGATTTTCCGGAGGGGATTTTACGCCTTTTTTTTTTTTCCTGTGAAGTATCGGTTTTCATATTTCTATCGTAATTTTCACGGAAATTAAAATTTTCAGCGACATAATATATAATATCTTCCGATTTTCATACATATATATATGGGGCCCACTGAGAAAATCTGAGATCACAAGACGTCAATCGCACGCTCCCCCTCGTCCTCCTCCCTCACATCCGGATTACCGAAATCGCCACCGCCTTCGAGTGATTTCCAATTTCCCTTGCTTCCCAGTTTGAAGAACCGATCATGGGTTCGATCGCCGGAGAAGACGCCAAGCGTCGCAACGAGCTGGACCATCTCAGCCGGCCGTCTCGCCGACTCGGTGGCCGTCGAATCGCCTCTTTCTCCGATCGATGATGGCGCGGCCGGCTCAGCTCCCAAAGCTCCTCTCCCTCTCCGCCCTCCCTCGCCCGATCGCAGCCCCTGCGAAATCACTAGTAAGCTTTTTCTGACTCACTCGCCGCTCACTCGCCGCTTCTTTTCGTGCAGTGAATTAGTAATTAGTAATGACTATGAGATGAGATGCAGTCGCTCTGTCGCGGGGTTTTACCAAGTTCCGTCATTTATTGCGTTTGGATTTTGTTTTGTCCTTGATTTGAAGCAATACGAGTCAGACCATCATCTGTTAGTGGCCTTCGAATGATTCGTGTTGATGGGATTTAGTGGTTCATTTGTGTGTGTCCTTTTCACCTCGAGTGCCCGATCATTACTTGCTTAAGCCTCGAAGAAGAATTAGTTGAGTGCCTTTGTTATGGTTATTATGAGTGACGAAAGAGTTCTGTCTACTGCAGTTAGTTTCGCTCAGAGACACGAGGTGCGCCAAGTCTATGTCCGAAGCACTGCTCGAGTTTATGAGATTTACTACGCCCCCAAGCAGCAGACGGCCAATGAGTATCTCTGTACAGTTCGATGCGGCATTGTTGAAAGGGATGGAGTTTGTGACGGGGATGTCCCTCAAGCAGCTAATCTTGCTTCTCATGGGGATTCTATGGATGATCTTGCCGGAGGAAGATCCAAAAGCGAGATCAATTCAAATGCTGGTGAAGACGACTGGGTTGAAGTGAAGGCGCCCAGCACTTCATTTGAAACTAACAGAGATGTCTCTACATCTTTGAAGTCCTCTGTCAAGATGGTAATAGACTCGCTCTCTTGTGTATGTGGATTGTGGATGTAGCTTCCTTTCCTTTCTTTTTTATCGTCTCATATCCTATAGTTGATTCTGAACTATGCGTGTGTCCTATTTGTTGAGACCTCAAGGTGATTCGCAGTTGTTATGCTTGTGCGGTAGGCAAGACATATGTAGGACCTGAAGGTGCTTGGAGTGCTTATGAGATTGTATATGGATCCAATTGGAAATAGGATGCACCTTAAATTTTGAAAAAGGAAATGAACAGAAAAAAATTGTAAGGAATGTTGTCAGCATATCAAAGGAAGATTTCAACATGCTTAAATTAGGTATCACCGTTGGAGACAAGCGCAATTTTATTTTTCTCCTTTGCTCTTCTTTTATGATGCTGGTTAAATTCTGTTCAGGATTTTTACGAGGCAACAGCTGAGATTACTGATGCAGACCCCTGCACATCTCTCACGATTTGTCTGCTCTCAGTTCAAAGTGGAGATTGCGTGTATATAGACGAAATCTATGTGTTTGTAGAACCTGTTGAATCTAACTTTGAAAATGAGGACAGGCAGTCGGGAACTGCATCTGGAACTTCACTAATGGCTATGCTTGTGCCTAGCATCCTGCAATTATCTAAATTGAGAACCGCTGGCCAAGTACAGGATAAAGATGCTTTTGATGTGAGGAATAACCAGAAGTGCCCACCTGCTGTTTCAGAGACAACAGAACCCGATCTGGGTTCGAAAGTAACTGTAACAGCCGATGTTGCAAATAGAGGTGGACATGTTACCAGCATTTTTGATACTCAGCATATAGGGAGGGTTATTTCTTGTATAAATACAAGAGGTTAGGTTTAAAGTTCATCACTCAACAAATAGACTTCTGGGTTCTTCACCTCCTTCCTCTTCCCTGCCTTGTAACCATGGCTTTGAAGGTTGGTCTCCTCCTGGTTGCAGCTCTGCTCTTAGTCAATGCCACGGTATGAAGCACTTTTTTAGCCTACTGATCACTTGGTATGCAATTCCATTTTTTCTTTGCCTTCTACTTTGGTTGACTGAGAGTTTGGCTTCATTTGTTCTTGTAGGCTATGGTCTCTGCCAATGCCTCTGAAGAGGTAACAAAAAAATCCTTCTCTCTCTCTCAAGATGTTATTTTCCTACAGTGGAATTATTAGGTTCTCCTTTTTTGTAAGTGCTAATGTGTACACACTTAGGAAACTTGTAAGAATCATCCCCATTCAGGGGAAGGTGAAACTGAAGCTATATATGCTTTCTTAATCCCATTTCTCTCCCAACTATAAACTATACCACCATTATCACAGTGCTTATTTTTGTGTCCTTTGATTTGCCATTCCTTTTACTAATATAAGCTCAACTGTTTTCACCTTGCAATGCCAATTATTAATACTTGAGAATATTAATCCATTGCTGAACTTCATTTAAAATTTCCCCCTTCTTTGAATGGGATAAAATAATCAACGTGGTATGCTTTTTTGACATGGCAGTCACACAAAAAAGACAAGGCTCCTCCGCCGGCCGAGGCTCCTCATCACGGCAAGGAGAAGCATGAACACCACCACTTCCACTATCACCATCACCACGCCACTCCAAAGGAGGCTCCCGCACCTCCTCCCCACCACACCCCACCCCACCCCACCCCACATTTCCGGGAAGGTCAGCCATAAGGAATTCCTGAGGTAGAGGGTATTTGCGTTGTAATTGACACAAACAACAAGGCTTCACTTGTAGAGCCAATGGAGACTATAGCTACTAAGTTTGATAAGGTCCGAGTTTGAGCTTTTGACAGTTATTGATGCAACAATGGTTATGTCTACAAATTCTTGTGCAGCAGTTAATGTTGTAGGTGAAGTTGGTGTCATGATAAGTTCTATGGTTAAAGTGAAATTCAAGTGCAGCTTGGACTTTGAAGATCTTTTATGGTAGTTGAGCTCATGAGGGGTTGTGAGAGAGCAGCAGTTATGTTCAGTAAAGCAATTGTGGCTTGACTCGAACATTGAGCCAAGGTAAAGATTTTAATAATATGTCCCGAATTTGAGTCCATGAAAACAACCTAATCTAATAGCATGGGAAATTGTGATCTGATGTGCAACTCTTGAATGAGACATGCTAAAAAGAATCCAGGACAAATTTTCTTAACAAAACAAGAAAATCACTTTCATCCTTCGGTTTAGAAGTTGGCCACAAGGTTTTCTAATTTAGTTGGAAATATATACTAGTGTTCAATCTTGGGTTTTGGTATTCTTGTGGCTGGTACACTGTGGTGTACCTTTTTCGCTTGTGCAATAGTCGGGCACGAAGGTAAGGCTTATTTGTGAATTACATCCTGAAAAAATCTGAGGCATTGAAGCCGATGAAATTCTGTGAGTGAAATTTTGTATGCTACTTTGTGAGATTGAGAGAAATTATTTAGCAAGTAATTGTGACGGCTTAACATCGTGCGAGTTATTGGATAAAATTGGGGGTTTAGGAAATAATGAGAGTATTTGAATTGACTTGAGTGGATAAAATTGGGGGTTTAGGAAATAATGAGTATTTGAATTGACTTGAGTGTGGCTATAATTTTCATTGTATTGTGTGATTTATGGTGAAATCCGGTGCTTCTCTCTCAGTGAAATAGGTTACATAGACTGAACATCGTAAATTCAGTATTTGATTTATTTTCTTTTTCTATTCATTTTATTGTTCTATTGCGTGAATTTTGCATCACCTTGCTTATAGTAAATTTAGCTAGTCGTACAAGAAGAAAATGGTTTTCTTGGGGTGTTCGAGAAAAACACAATTTGGACGAGATCAAGCCAAGGTTGATTAGTTTGCTTCTGGTTGGGGAGTAAAAAGAATAAACCAATTCGTTTGTATTAGTTGTGGTTTACCTTTTCCTATTTAAACCAGAACACTGTAAACAGCCAGACATTTTGGCATTTATATTGGCATTCATACGAAGAATATGTACTAAACGAAGAAATTGATATGCTCTAATTCTTAGGGCCTATTCGTTTTGCGGAAAATATCATGTTCCGGAAAATATTTTCGTAAGTTATTTTTCAAGAAAATGACTATTTTTCGGTATTCGGTTGAAATCTAAACTTTGAGTGAAAAATATTTTCTACCGTTTGTTAGCTAATTTAATTATTTGAGAAAAATTATCAAAAATTGAAATTTATTATTTTTAATTGACCAAATATTTTTATATTTTTTTTTTAAAAAATGAATTTTTAATTATTTGTATTTTTAAAAAATCCAAATTTTTATTATTTATTATTTTTTCTTTTTTCCTTTTTCTTTTCCTTCCTCCTTCCTCCTCCTTCTACCTCCTCCTTCCTCTGCCGGCTCCTTCCTCCGCCGGCGATTCTCAATCCATGACAATCGCCTCGCTCGCGGCGGCGGTGGCATTGACGGCGGCGGCAAAGACTTCCTCGCACTGATTGACGGCGGTCGTCGCGCAGGGCGCTTTTCGTTTTCCCCCAATCGCCGTCTCCCTCCCTCCCTTTCTTCCTCTGTCCCTTCGTCCGGCCTCGGGGGTTGACGTAGGGGATCGGCGATCGGGCTATAGAAGCACGCCGAGTCGATGAAAGGGACTCTAGCTACGGAAGCACGCCAAGTCGATAAAGAGGGACATCGGGCTACGGAAGCACGCCGAGTCGATTAAAAGGACTCTGGGCTACGGAAGCAAGCCAGGTCGATAAATAGGGACATCGGGCTACGGAAGCACGCCGAGTCGATGAAAAGAACTTTGGGTTACGGAAGCACGCCAGGTCAATAAAGAGGGACATCGGGCTATGAAAGCACGCCGAGTCGATTAAAGGACTCTGGGTTACGGAAGCACGCTAGGTCAATAAAGAGGGACATCAGGCTACGGAAGCACGCTGAGTCAATTAATTGGACTTTGAGCTACGGAAGCACGCCGGGTCGATAAAGAGGGACATCGGGTTACGAAGCACGCCGAGTCGATTAAAGGGACTCTGGGCTACGGAAGCATGCCAGGTAATGAAAAGGGACTCTGGGCTATGAAAGCATGCCAGGCCAGTATAAAAGGGAATCCGGGCTACAGAAGCACGCCGAATCAATGAAAGGGACTCTGGGTTACGAAAGCACGCCAGGCCAATATAAAGGGACATCGGGCTACAGAAGCACACTATGTCAATCATGAGAGACATCGGGTTATAAAAGCACGCCGAGTCGATGAAAGGGACATCCGGGCTACAGGAGCACGCCAGGTTGGTAAAGAGGGACATTGGGTTATGAAAGCACGCCGAATCGATGAAAGGAACTCTGAGCTACGGAAGCACACTAAGTCATGAAAAGGCACCGGGCTACGGAAGCACGCCGGGTTAGGGATGGGGGCTTCGGGCTACGAAAGCACGCCGCATCTCAAGGCTTCAAGGAGCAACTTGAATGTCAAGTATCACTCGATCTTCAAGGAAGTATTATCTGTCAGACATGATTGGAGCAAAACTATATGCATTCATCAAAGAGGTAGACAATCTGAGCTACTTTAAAATGCACATTTCAAAATTTAGTGAAGATTTTATCAATTCAATCAAGGTTTATGCATAATGATTTTACCATATTTGCATCACCCAAATTTCCACATGAGAGAATTGTCGTTCAAGACAATGACATGGATTTCTTAAGAATACTAAATGAGAGACTTTCAGTTAGAAAGGATTTTCACACACTCTCATTTAGAAGAGCTATTTTAGGAGAATCACACAATCTCACTATCATCATACCAACAAGGGTCTGAGTATTCTCGCAAGCAGTACGACCTTACCAATCTGAGAGGTCTTTAATACGGACCGTAATGTAGGCTTGATCAATAGCTTAACAAAGGGACTCTTTGAGTCAAGGCTATTGAAAGGACAATTCCGCAATCATCTTCCGGTTTACAAGTCAAGAACCTTGCAAAATGAGAAAGAAATAATCTTGCTCGCACTTTTTTGAGCAATGCTTAAGACATGTGAACTCCTACGTTATTTCAAGTGCCATAATCAGAAGAGACTTTGCAAGGGACATAACGTAGGCTAGATTCGTGGGTTAAGAAACGAAAGGCTTGTTAGGCTCAAAATGTGTTTGAGGGTTCAGAGTTGGTAATCATCTTGACATTGCCACAAATCTTCTTCTTCACCGTTGAAGATTTTCTTTGTATCAAAACTCCATTGATTGTAACATCTCAGCATTTGAGTTCTTTATGTACCGCCTCATAAGGGATGCGACTTTCTACAACCAATGTTTGATTTTTCTCTTGGGGCATTAATCTTGCTTTTATCAAGCACATTGTTTTCATGCCTCTAATTCTCATTCATTTTTTCTTCACTTCTTTTTTCATGGGCATTGGCCTTGCTTTTACCAGGCACATTGCTTTTTCATGCCCCTTAGTTCTATTTTGATTTCAATTCTTGCGCACAATGTATGCGTCAAGCGATTACACTTTGAATGACACTCGAACTTTCAAGGGTCTTTATCTGCCTTTTGCTTTGCCCTAGTGTGGGAGATGATCACCAACTGGGTTTAAAGAAATGAACTTGCAGGCTCATGTGGGCTATGCAAAGGATATAAGTATTTACGATAGAGAAAGAAATGCTCTTCGTCATCCTAAGGCACTTAAATTACCACATGAATTCAATGTAATAGCACGACTTGAAGATTGATGCAAGTGAGAGCAATAAAAAATTTCTTTTCATTTTCCTCACCTCATGATGTTATTTTACCTCCAATTTGCCTCAATGTGGGGTGGTTCTTAACAGGGATAATTTGAAAGAATTCTCTGCAAGTGTATGAGGTTCAAAGGGGTTAAACAATGGATTACCTGTAGTATTTAGGATAGAGAAATGAATTGCCCCTCATCATTTCGGTCATCGTACTTTTTTGCGAGAGAACTCTTTACCTTGTAGATATGGAACTTCCTACACTCATCTCACAAGTGTATAAGCAAGGGACTGTGTATTGGATAAGGCTTGCCTTTCATCATCTTGACACATCTCATTCAGCGTTCTTAAACATTGATGTCACTCCATTGAATTGTCTATCTTGACAAATCTTCACATGAAATTGGTGAGTTAAATAGGCAAAACCACTATCGAAATTCTCTTTCCAAAAGAGTTCAACAATTTAAGCATGAGAAGCTTTGAGACTTCAAAAAGGAGAATTTACTACACTTAAAAATGCTCTCATAAGTATGAAAAACATGATTTCAAGCGTTCATTCAAGGAATTGTCCCAAGAATGGACTGTTTCAGCAATGGGTGCCCTTGGATTGCCCCTATCGAAAGGGAACAAACACACAAATTGATCAATTGAAGCTGAAAATCCGAACTTTGATGAATTCTTGCTTTTGCCCCAAAATCTGTCATGCCCCCAATTTGTCATCTGATGTGCCTTTTTCAAATGCTCTGAAACATGAAGTAAATGAGTCAGAAAATCAAACAGAGCTAACCTAATGCATGCTTTTGTAAATGGCTTCAAAAAATGTTTTTCTTTTCTTTATGGGAACTTTTTTTATTTTTTTGGATGAGGAAGCATGAAGAAGCCCAGTCCTCAGAATTCTCCTTGGATGATATTTTCTTTTTATTGTTGGATATCGTCACCGGACTGGTTTGGTGTACCTCGTCATGTCCTCAAAATTGGAACTAGAATTGTAATGAATTACATTATTGGAATGGAAAATGCAAACAAGCAAATCCTAGGTACGAAAGCAATAATTGAAGTCTCAGGAAGCAGGAAATCCTAAAAAACTTGAAATCCTAGAAAGCATAAAAAAGAGAACGCCTTTGTATCCAAGAGGTCTTGGACCCTATGCTTCAAAACATAGCAATCATCAGTGGAGTGACCGACCTCTCCCATGTGATAGTCACACTTCTCGGAGGGATTATATGCTGGATAATGCTTAGGATTTGGTCGCTTCGGCTCCGTAGAGAGTAATCCCTTCTTTTGGAGGACAGGCAAAACTTTGGATAGGGGTCCAGGAAGAGGTGTGAACTATCTTCTAACATTACGTCGTCGACCAGAGAGCTGATGTCCTCCACCTTGTTGCTCAGTAGAAATCTTAATTGCTAGAGTGCGATTGGATGTATCACGATTTGATTGAGAATATGTCACATTAATCTTAGCTTCAAGGTCCTTCTCCTTTTTGGTAGAAAACCTCTTGTTAGATGGCTCAGTAAACCACCCTTCTCTTATCCCCATCTCAATTTGTTCTCCCACGGGAACAAGTTGATTGAATTTTTCGACGTATGTGCTAGCCATCCGGTTACGGAACTCATACGGGAGAGTCTTGACGAACAACTTCATCAATTCTTTATCAGTAGGCTTAGGAGTGATTTGAGCTGCCAGATTTCGCTATCTCACGGCATACTCCTTAAATGATTCGCTCCTCTTTTTCTCCATCCTCTCAAGATCTTCTCGAGAAGGTGCAATGTCCATATTGAACTTATACTGCTTGAGAAATGCGTCAGCCACTTCATTCCAAGTGTCGAGAAGATCGACATTCTTCATCACATACTAGTTCAGTGCGGGTCCGGTCAAACTCTCATGGAATGATTGGATCATGAGGGGCTCATTCTTAACATGTTGGGCCATGCGTACATGGTACATCTGCAAATGAGCCTTTGGGCAAGAAGTGCCATCGTATTTCTCAAACTCTAGCATTTTGAACTTGCTTGGTACCTTGACCTTCTCATAAACTGACAAGTCGAACGGGAGTAGACTCTGCGACTCTTGCAATTGCTTCACTTTCTCTTCTAGCTTTGTGAAGCGTTTATCTTGCTCCGTCTTAGGGACGTTGTCAAGCTTGGCCTTGTCAACAATGACTGACAATGGATCATCTTCTAGCTTGGGCATGTCGTCATCACCCACTTGGGCCTTGTTTTCTTGCTTCGGAGCTACTATCTCGGGGAGAGTGGGCGCAAGAGTCTGATTCACTTGGAGGGATTGCATTTGATTTGTCATAAGTCGCATAGAGGTGAGCAACTGCTGGAGTTGGTTTTCCATGGCGATCATACGATCACGCATTTTGGTTTGGTCGACCATTTTTGCTCATGATCGTGTAATGATGGGCGAATGTGGAGGATCCGTTATCACCTTATTAAAAATAACAAAGGTAATATAAGAACCAAGTATAGGAAAACGGTCCATGACAATGGTCTATTCGCCTCATTTATTTAAAACTCATTAACATTTGAAATTAAGACTGAAACCAAATTCCATTAAAAAAAGTTGAAATAAACATTCCCTAAACATTGAAACTAAGGAAATGTCTCATTTTATATGCTTTCGGGAGCCCAATGCCCTGCGAAGCTTTTTATTTTGAGCTTCAGCCATTTCCACTTTCTGTTTAAGATGCTCAATCCGTGCTTGCTTAGTGGGCTTCTCAGTCACATCAGGGACCATTGGACGCAAGGTGGCAGGAATCCGATGTTGTTGGATATAGAATGTCGACGCATGGTGAATCTCCTCCTCGCCTTTCAATCTCTTGGGCACCAAGATCTTCTTTAGATGGCATTCATTCCATGCAACAATGATCATTTGGATCTCGTTGAAATAGTCATAGTCCATACGAGTAAAACGAACTTGGAGCAATTCCGTCTTAAGAGGCGGAGGAACTTCTTGAAGAGCTTTGTATTGACGGGCCACCCTATATGGGTAATAAGAAGTAGTACCAGAGAGACCCAATAGCGGGATTGGCTCAGCATACTTATGAGAGAAACGAGCTTCCTCAACATGGAACCATTTAGCGTGCCATAGGAATGCTTCAGGATTATGATTTTTCAGAAAATTGATCCAACATGAGTACTGTTTATTTGGGGAAAAACGCTCTAGGACCTCAAATTTCTGTATGGGATGCCTAAAATCATCAATATTAAATTGTTTTATAAGGTGCCCAAACCCTTTTATGTGGGAGAAAAACCATCTTTGCAAAAGTTCAGGGAGGGCACGCATGGTCATTTCTTCATTTTGTTTGAAACGGTTTAATGACAAAAATATTTCAGCCAAAATCATGTTGACATAATTTAACCCGTCACAAACTTGGTTAACCACCCATGAAATTGAAGGATTAATGGCATTTTTTCGATAAGGAAAAACAATTAGTCCAAAAAATGCTAAAATAAAAATCCTAGCCTTTGAAATCATTGGCTGATTTGCAAAACACTTTGCCAAAAATGAAAATGGGCATGCATAACAATTGGCTTTGACAACCTTCCTTACCATTTCAGCTTTGATTGTTAAAAACTGTGATAATTCAGAAATAGAATCTATACCGATAGGCGGCCTAACAAGTTCCTTTTCAAGAGGCATTCCAATGGCAACACTATATTCCTCCAATGTTGGGGTTAGTTCATATTCACCAAATACGAAGGTGGAAGTCTGTGGACACCAGAAGTGTGGTAGCGCCTGCATAACACCAGAGTGGATGTTGATCTCTAGCAATGGGAGAAGTTGGGCGATTCTTGCTTTCACATATCTTTGGCCCTCTTGATCTAATTGGTCCAACCACGTTTTGAGCTATTTTTTGGGAGTGGAAATGAACTGTACATTGGTTTTCCCCATTGCATATAAAACGAAACTGGCGACGAAACCTAGTGTCATGGACCGACAAAATTGTAGTAAAGTAAGTAAATTGCAAAGTCAGAGTTTGGACAACTTACTTTCACCTGAAATGGATGACAATCACATAGACACACACATGAAACGTGAGGCTCGATTTCTACCTAAATGGCTTAGCAAAGTGGAGTTAAGAGGATGATCTGACCGTTGCAATCTCGCATTAACGTGTCAGGTCCTCCTAACTCCGGCTTAGTTAAAAGGAATGTCCTATAATCACGCAGTCTCGCGGATATGGACAAACACAGTCGACACCATGAAAAACTTTCGGGGAAGAGAAGGTCAACCTCTACATAGCAGTCTCGCTTTTGAGGAAGTGTTATTCTCAACACCATTCTAAAAATCCTATCGCAGCCCAGGTCCGGCAGCAGGTTGTGTGTGCAATAATGTCATATAAATGCATAGGCATGCATAACAGTTCATATCAAATAACACTTCGTTCATGAAAATAAACCATACATTTCTACACCTCCCTACAAAACAAAGGTTAGCAAACACTTCCCCTTATACCTCCCATCCTACAAGAACATTTAACACCTTAAACATTAGGGATGTACCTGGGATCCTCGCTGCCAAACAAAAATAATTTTGTTTTGAAAGGAGAAAATTGGCCTAAGTCCACTAAAAGTCTTAAATCAAGTCCCCAGCGGACTTACCAAGCTGTCGTGACCTTCCCGAAGCGAGTTGGACCACCTAAGGGTTCGGCTAATGGATTGCTAAGCTTAGACTTAGCTCGAGCTCTCCCAAGCCCTTACCAATTCGCAACTTAGGGTTTGAGTTATTAATATGCATATGATTTTTATCCTGGAGTCGCCACTAATCTATTTTTTGGTGGGTCGATTAGAAACCCAAGTAAAGTAATGGGAGAATTACTTTACTTCTACGAACCAGAGATTAAATGAGTTTGGAGACTTGATTACGCTAGATTTCTCTAACGGCCTTTCGGTACCTTTTCTCTTTTATTTCAGAAAAATATTTTGCAGGCAGCTTGAATTGATTTTAGCCTAAAACACTAAAGTGATCATACAAGTGCACAAACATTAAAGATAACATTCAAAAGGAAAAAAACATTGCATAATTAAATACAATAAGGCAATCAATTATTTTTGGGATTTTCTCTTGTTTTAAAATGAAAACTTACCTAGATAACACGTACATGATATTTTTTTGTATTTTTTTTTATTGAAATTCGAAATAATGACTGAAAATTGACTACGAAACTTGACAAGTTATCCTACTCTAGCTAGGAAATAATTAGGTTAAATCCCATTTTAATTCGGGAACTTATCTTAATTAAGTAGCCCTAACATGCAAACTAATATTAAAAAATATAACTAGATAAATTCTAAACATGTGACCCTATCCTATTTAAGAAAATTATATATATTTTAAATGAGATTATTAAAATATGCAAACATTATCCAAAACCCTATCTACAAAAAATGTTATTTAGATCCTTTCCTAATCTATTCCAAAATTATCTAAACATGCAATCATATTCAAAATAAATAATACTATCATGAAGCCCTATATATATCATGACATGCAAAATGCAATCCTAATATATGAAGCCATCATATTCCGATGCAAGATTTGATTGATTTTTTTTTTTTTTTAGTGTTTTCCAAAACAAGCAATTACCAAACAAGCATTATATCCAACAACTCAAGATATTTATCAAATGAAGGATTAAAATAATTGAAAAATAATCCATTGTCTCACGGATTAAATTAACGATTATTTTATCCCTAAACATCACAACAATCAAGAAAAATCAAAATAATTAAGAAATTAATCCGAAGTCTCTCGGATCAACTTAATAATTATAATGATTTTAAAGCTAAGATATCATCAAAATCAACATAATTAAAAAGATAGTTCGAAATCTTACGGACTAAATTAGTAATTATAGTGTTTTTTACCAATAATATCCTATTAGGTAATGCCTAAAGCCTCAATTAACATCAAACATTTCAGTTTATATAATAATATTGAGAAGAAATTTGGTTAAAGAAAACTACCTTATTTGGATCGGCGCCAAAGATTCACGAACGGTGGTTCGCGTCGGGGTCGGGCTGTGGCGGTTGCAACTTAACAGAAGCTTCTGGTCAGGCTCGACGCGGGCTTTGTGGGTGCAGTTCAGGTGCAGCAACTCGGGAAGGAGAGCTGGTGGACTCGCGGAGCAACGAGCGGCCGGGGTCGAGTCGGCCGAGCTCGGGACATCGGGGGGGTGGGTGGGTCTTGGCTGGTGGTGCTTGACACGGCTTGTCTTCGCCGGGTGTACTTGCGGGGAAGGACGGCTGCGCAGCTTGGGCCGGCGAAGATGGAGGAGGCGGCGACGGGTGCTGCGGGTTGCGGGCGTTTGGGCGGTGGCGCGGCGTCGGGCGGAGGTGCGAAGGACGGCACGAGTTCGCGGGTGAGATGGAGCTTCCGAGGCTGGTGGAACGGCAAAGGCAACAACGACGGAGCCTCGGGCGGTCGGAGTGCCGGGTCGTCGCGGCCATAGAAGGGGCGACGAGCGGCGGTGCGAGCTTGTGGGTGAGTCGGGTGCCGATGACTGCGGGACGGTGGCGCGGCGTCGGAGGCGCGGGCGCAAGCGTAGGCGGGTGCTCGTGGCGTCAGGTTGCTGCGGGTGGAGGCGAGCGGGTCGTGGGTCGTCGAGTTGAGGCCGCAACGGGTGAGCGGGGCTCCGGCGTGGTGACGAGCTGCGAGAGGAATGGAGGACGCGGGCGAATCGGAAGCCGCTAGTCGTCACGGCCACGCGAGGGCGACGAACGGCGGTGCGAGCACGTGGGTGGTGCTCGTACGGGGATGGCGCGGAGTGGCGGTCGGTGTGCGGGCTGGGCGGACAGCAGCAGTTTTGCTGCTATCGCGGCTAGGGGTGAAGTGGACGGCAGTGGTCGTCGCAGCAGGGGATCGGTGCAGAAGCAGAGCTGGCCGTCGCAGGGGCGCGGAGTGGAAGCGGGTCAGTCGGCGCAGGGGGCAGCCGAGCGGCCAAGGAACCTCCGAAGAAGATGAACAATAGAGGTCTTTTCTTCTTCTTTTTTTTTTTTTTTTTATGCTGTTCGGTCACTTCTTTTCTCTGTCTCTCTCTCGCGTCTCACTCTCTGCAGTCTCTCTCTCTCTCTGCTTTTTCTTTTCTTTTTTTTAATCTCCTCCCCCTGACTTCATATTTTCTTCTTTCTCTCTTACGAGAGTCTCTCCTTTTATTTAATCCCCTCCTTTCTCTCAACTCGTGTGTCTCCACACGGGCTCTCTTTTTTAATAGCTCTCACAATCCTCTCAAGGGAATTTTTTTTTCGTTCTCCCCCCTCTGCCACCTCAGCCGAGGATCCTTGCTTATTTATAGGCGACATCCGACTTGAGCGTGAACAGGTGAACATGAGGCAGCCGCAACTTCGAGAAAATATTGGGTGGTCCGAGACCTCCACATCAGCGTGGTCCCGGACCACTCACGCGGCGCCACGTGGAAGCGTGTTCCTCTTGCTATCTTTTGCATTTTTCTTTTCTTTTTTCTCTCACTAGCCTTCACTAGCCTTGACGATGAGCTATGCTGGGCCCACCCGAAACCTTTCCCTCTCGGGAAATTTGAAAAATTCCGTGCTCTCTCTCTCTCTCTCTCTCTCCTCCCAACAAAATAATAGCCGATCATTCTCTCTTACAAACTCTCTCTCTCCATTTTTTCGTTGGACTCTTGCCCAGTTGCTCTGTCCTCCGCTTCTTCTCCGATCGGACGACGGAGCCGCTGTCCGACGAATCACGCCACCGCCGCCGCTTCCGCATCTGCCTCGTCGGCCGCCGCTGCATTTGAGCTACAGCTAATATTTTCTCGTTCGTTCTGCCCCTTCGTCGCGCTGCTCCTCCGGCAAACGACGGAGCCCGCCGTCCGACGAACCACGCCGCCGCACTTACTCATCCGTCTCGTCCGCCACCTCTGCATCTGCATTCTCCTCCGTCTTCAACGGCGACCGGGCTCTTCCTCTCCTAGTCGTCGTCCTTATCGCTGATGCAGGGGATGTGAGGGGAGGCAGAAGCGGGACCTTGTTCCGGGTCGATGCATCTTGACGTGGAAGACCAGGGTCTTGTCGAACGAGAGCTCGCGCTCCCCGTAGCGGATAGGCATCGAGCTGCGGTAGCCGCAACCGCCACCGATGCTCTTGACGAATCTAGCCACGGCGAGACGGAACTTGACCGCGAGGAGCCGCCTGAACGCCCCGCCTCTCCTCGGCCACAGCAACGCAAGGCGGACCACATCCCAAGCTCTGCGTGTGACGCCGGGGTCCCCGCTTGCCATTTCTGGATGCAGAACGTGTTACAGAGACGGTGAGGACGACGAATCGCAATCGAGCGGAAGCCCAACGGCGGAGAAGATGCTCTCTTGGCAATGGCCTTTTCTCCCTGATTATCTAGGTAGTGATTTTCAGAGCTTTTTCTCCAGCATTATGTTTTTTTGCCATCGATTGGTAATTTTGGGATTTTCCTTCGACCTAGGTTTTTTTTGTCCCTCCCTGTTCTCGCCCTTGCCGAACCTACTCGGAAGTGATGAACTTTCTCTTTCTTAGGAAGTTCTATAAGTCCCAATAAAAGAACCTACTCGGAAGAGATGATACAAATAGGAATCTTCACCACTAATGTAATGAATTCCATAGCTCGTGGGCAGAATATCCCACTTTTCTCTGCTGCTGCTCTTCCTCATAACAAAATAGCTACTCAGATTTGCCGCTAGGCTGGTCTTGTGACGCTATTGGAGAAGGCCGACAGTATTACCAAGGTATATGTAGCATTTTTGCTATACCGATGTTATAATACCCTGCTCCATGAGTTTTGTTGCCTCGATAATTTTATGAACTACCATTAGTTTCACAGAATTTTCCTACGGTTTTGGAGTGAAGGTTCGGAATTCACCTAAAATGTACTAGCTCTTCTATTATCCGCTAGACTTCTCAATTGCTAATTTCAGTTCATTATGCTGAATAGATGAAGCGCAGGTTTGTCGCCTCGTTTTTCTAGGGTTTCAGATACTATGCTATGCCTTACTAGCAAATGAGACTTTTCTCTTGACATTCTAGTCATCTGTTCATGCTTCATACATGTTTTACGGTGTATGGTGTGATATGACGCATATTTTGATGCAATTGAGCTAGTAGTAGCTTGCCTAGTTTGGGATACGATGAATGGTCGGCAAATGAGTGTCAAGTAACGCATTGTATGTTATTTTATGATTAGCAGATAATTTGGTAGAGAATCTGCTTGGAGATTTTGAGTATGAAGTTCAGGTTCCATACTTGTTATATTGTAATGCGGCGCAAGAAGTTAATGGCATTTGGTTCTACAATCCACGTGAATGCGAGGATGTTGCAAATCTCTCTACTAGGTAAAGTATCATTTCTTGTTTGTTTCCTATACCAGTTAAATTTCTGTTGTGATTAAAAAATTTATGATGAAATAGCAATGCAGATGAGGGGATGCGTAATCAGAGTAATGTCAAATAACATTTGTCAGCTAAACAGATGTGGGTTTAGAAGAAAAGGTAATTTATTGAAATGATGTCATTGAAAAATTGGCTGGACCAGCAAATTGACTAGGTTAAGGGGATACCAGCCTCGAGATTAATATAGCATGTGAAGCTAGATAGGTGAGAACTTGTACCCGTTTGGCCATCTGTTGCACAGATTATCCATTCAACTATCAAGCTTGCTTTATTAATTTTGGCTCTATGGTGAGGCTATTCTGTCCTGGACGTTCATTTTAAGGCCTATTTACCTATTAGCACAGGATTCTAGAAGGGTTTCCAAGTAAGCCACACCACTAACAACTGACTTACTGATCGATGATATCTAGTTTGCTTTCATCTAGAAAGCATATAGGGAGGAATTGCTGAGAAAGGACTTTGAATCTTAGGAGGGAAACATGGTTTGACTTTGGTTTTACCTTAGATGGCAACTACTACTGCTTGAGTTAACCAGTGCTTAGAGTAGGACAAACAATTCTTTCTCTTGTTTAGGCATGCACACTAATTGGGGATTGTGTTTGTAATATTTCTAGACCAGCAAAAGATTGAATATGTTCCAGAATTGCCACATGAGAGCTCATGAACCATGTATTACAAAAGCTTTGATGCTGGTGGGTTGTATGGATTTTTTTATTTCAATATCATACGGAAGGTGTTTAAGAATAGCATTTACAATGTACTGTACGAATGATTAGTTGCTTATTGATTTTTTGGATGGCATCGATACATCTAAAGCATTCAAAATTCATGAATTATTGTTGTAATTTGATAATATCACATACCTTCCAAACTGGTCTTGGAATGACAAATTAAGAAAGGCTAATAATCTCAAGAGCTGTCATTCTAGTGGGTTTTCCATGTGGAGATGTCCTGAACATTTAATGTCAGTATTTGTTGTTTGGTGGTGTTTGGTGGAGCTTTTTAATATGGATTATGGAATCCTGCTTTTGTTGAGTATGGATAAGCGGCATTGGAACATTGCTATTTAACAGGAATGGCTTACCTTTACCACTTTTTACTTTTCCCAGAGGATACTCAGTGCATATTCAAAGGTGCCCTCAAAACCAAAGGCTTCAATCAAAAGGTAATGATGATTCAAGCCTTCGAAGTAAAATGAACGTTGGATGAACATCTGTGCCTGTAATTTATTGTCTACACTGATTCATAGTTATTCTAAGGAAAACGGAGTTTATATTTAGTTGCGAAAACTGCAGGCACCTCATGCAAAACATTTTGGAAGTTAGAGTAAGTTCAGGCTGCCTGAGAAATATGCTTGTGGTATTACTAATGGGAATCACGGATTAGACTGACAAAATCTAAAGCTAGGAAAAACTTGCGATGATAAACTCTACAGAGGTCTTTTCTTACAAGTTCTCTTTAGATGTTGTGTATCTATTTCCTTGTGAAGTCTTGAATTGGCCGGGGGGACAAGATAAAAGTTGACATTAATTTGCCTCTATGATATTTAGTGTTTTCACAATCCTTTGTTTTTTTCAATTGTGGACGCGTGGATCAGTGAATTAGAGGAACTTGAAGGAGTTTCAAGCTTGTCTGTCATGGAAACACTGCAAGAGCCATCCCCGACTACTCCTACAATTGATTCTTAGAGGAACTTGTGAAGTCTTGAATTGGCCGGTGGGACAAGATAAAAGTTGACATTAATTTGTCTCTAATATGATATTTAGTGTTTTCACAATCCTTTGTTTTTTTCAATTGTGGACGCGTGGATCAGTGAATTAGAGGAACTTGAAGGAGTTTCAAGCTTGTCTGTCATGGAAACACTGCAAGAGCCATCCCCGACTGCTCCTACAATTGATTCTATGAAGATTCAACAACATTTATGAACTTCTTCAATGTAATAGTTCTTAGTTTACGGTTTTAGTATAGATTCTACTCAAGCATGTAAACATGTTACGGATGCAGTTGCATGTCGTCTAGCGTTTTAAACAAACAAATATTGGTCTCTTATAATGCTCTCTCCTTCAAACCTGTAAATTTGTGTTCATATACCTATGGGTTATTGAGCTTGAGCCATTGAGAACTGCCTGTCCTATAGTGAGCTAGATATGTTGATTTTTTTCTCCTCGTGGTCCTATCATTCATGATTTAATATTGATGATGTTGTGTTGAAAGTTTGAGCATGGTGCTTTCGTCAGTTTGAGGCTAATTTATAGGTTGGCCAAAACCTTGTTAGTGGCTGCTTGGTTTGGCTTTTGGATTATGATACTTGGCTTTTTACTGGCACCTTTTAATGTTAGATGGGTGGCTTCTTTAACACGAAACGCCCAAAATCTTTTTTTTTTTTAAGAATTCAAAAGCCTGTGGCATAAATTTTACCAGGACACAACTCAAAGATAGACAATTCAAAAGATAGCCCATTCTTTCATTTCTTGGTCTATTGTGATATTGCAAAACTTTGGTCAATAGACTATGAGAGACAGTCAGATATTGGAAGACTTTGCTCTAGCAACTGATGACATTTCATATATGCATTCCTTCTTATTCTTTTGGAACATAGCAAAATATTTTAACATATACCAAAGGATATAGAACCACAACAACCATGTGTCACTTGTCATGCAGCAAAAAGTCAACATCTCACACCGATCTACTGGCGAATGCAGCTTCTATGGTTCCTGAATTAGTTTCACTATGAACATTATATTGATAAGTGACTTGAGAGTTCACATCCCGTGCTCTTCAAAGACACGAACTAAGAAACTAAAGCTGCAGTTCACATTAAACAGATGCAAACAAATCTTCTGTATCAATCATAAGTAATTCAAACAAAAGTTATAAGTATATCTTTCTCCCAAGTCCCAACATTCTACATGTTTCCGGAACATTTCATTCAATAAATACAACCTTGAAAATATAAGGGAGGAATTGTACTTTATGCGACAATGTATAAGAAAGGAGCATATGAGGATGATTTCCATTTATTTGGCTGGAGAAGCTAGTGAGCCATCATAAGTTGCTCCTTAAAACTGGGGTTGGTTCAGGCAAGCCAACAAAAGATGATAGAGCACCGGTGAACATCATTCAAGACTAGTCATGTTCTGCAATGAACTGATTATTGGTGACAATCACGCAACTTCTTTAAATCAGTTTGTGGAGTCACGGCTGTAGTAGTGGTCCAGTGTCTATGTTGGTATACGATGAAGCAGCTCGCGAGGGAATAAACGAAGCAAAGTCCATGCCAAGTCAAGTTAAGAGACTGATAAATTTTGCAGGTGTTGTAGGCCCCCTGTGTCACAAATTTCCTCTCTAACTTTTCAAGGAACTACAGATAAAGCTGAAATATCACGAAAAGAGAATCACGTATAACTACTTAGAATATCAAGTGGAAGACAAACTATAGGAAGAGGAGAAAATCGAATTAGAAGAATCCAAATGGTTTGCATGAGAGAGAGAGACCAGATCCTCAGAAGATAGAGCTTCTTCTCCAACCACGGCTTTCATAGCTTGAACATCTTTCCAAATTGCATAATTTGCATATAGCTGTAGAAAAACCAATAAAAGTTTAATACCAATTACCATCATTTCAATAAAGACTAAACTATCTATTTCACAAGGAAATACCTGGTTGGAGACGTCAGCATGATCTCTATGCATCATTTCCTTGCCTATTGCACTCTGCAAGGTAAAGGGTACACATCAAACACCCAAAGTCAATCCAAAGGGAATGAGGAAGTTTTAAATGTAGTAAAAAAAATGTCTTACTTTCGTCAGTCGCAAATGTGATGGAAGCACATCGATGAGAGGATATATCTATTTCAGAAAAGAAATTATGTACAAAAAATGATCTTATAAGTAGTCGAGCCTTCAAAATAAAGCTAAGCACCCTTTGGTATAGTCAGAAAGATCACATTTCCAGCCATACAACCAGAGTATTTAGCGAAGTAATAAATGAATTGATCTATCACATAAGCAGTAAATGTCACGTCACATAATATGGTCCAACTATGTTTGCCACTGAACTAGCTCATTAATTTCTCATATAACAGAAGCATGTAAACCACCTCATAAATGGTTACTTCCATGCACCGAAGTACGCCTCTTTAAGTGTACAAAAGCTGTAAAACGATTATACCACCCCATGGGACAACAATGATGCATTCGAGTCAGCAATTCAGAACAAAGGCAGTACAAGAAGTCACGTGACACTAGTATTTGCTTTGGCCAATGCAGACAATGGCACTGAGGTGAGTTCTCCACATCCTAACATTTGAGCCCAACTAACCTGTCGATTGTGAAGTTATCCGTCAATATATAACTACCCCTCAGTAATATAACCAGTAAGATCTGGAGTCGGGTGCATAATATCGAATGAATAAACAGTGAATTATAGACATCTCATCAGCATAACAAGAATAAACTATATTTAAGTGTGGAGAATTGACTGGATTGCAGACCTTGTGTAAGCATTAAACCCATCATCATTAGGCATAGTCATAATAGGAATTTGAGTGATGGAGCCTTTTTGCCGTTCAATATGCCCAGCAAGCTCATAAATCGTTGCCAGATCAGTGTGCATGTACCCAGGATACCCACGTCTTCCAGGAACTTCCTCTCTTGCAGCTGATGCCTACATGTAGATGACAGCTCAAAATTACCAATCAGAAATTGTAATGGGCTAAGAATTGTTTGGCCCTAAACTGATTGCAAGTTTAGCTGCAGTTTTCTAGTGCTTGAGGAGAAACAGAGAAGCAAGAGATTGCCTCATTAATGAACAATTAACAGCAAGACTAACTCTCATTATATGGTCATTATGGCAACTTTTTTTCAGACTATGCGTACCTCACAAAGGGCATTTGCATACGAATGTCTGTGAGTATGACTAAGACATGCTTCCCACATAAATAAGCCAGATACTCAGCAGTTGTAAGGGCAATTCGTGGACTGATGATGCGTTCAATAGTTGGATCATTCGCCTAAAACAAAAGAGCAAACTTCATAAAATGATATACATGCACCTGTACAACCCTTTAATCTGCAAGGATATCTATATCACAAACTCAATCTACAAACTTGCAAAAATTGCCAGAAACAAAATTCTGCGACACAATTAAATATCAGCTCATTAGAAATTACCAGATTAAGGAAAAGGGTCACTCTCTCCATTGACCCATTTTCCTCAAAGTCAAGTTCGGAAAATTGTGTGGTTTCCATGTTCACTCCCATGGCTGCAAATACTATGGCAAAATTGTCCTCTTCGTCATCCTACATAAATTTGCAGCACATCTTCAGAAATGATATTGAAAGAGAGTGTTTGGAATATTAGAGCAAGATGAAGACTTAGAGCATCGATTCTCAAAGAAAAGAAACAAATAAAATAAGATCAGGAATCCTCACAAAGAATGCATTTAGCAATTGAGAAGTCTAGCGGATAATAGAAGAGCTAGTACATTTTAGGTGAATTCCAAACCTTCACTCCAAAACCGTAGGAAAATTCTGTGAAACTAATGGTAGTTCATAAAATTATCGAGGCAACAAAACTCATGGAGCAGGGTATTATAACATCGGTATAGTAAAAATGCTACATATACCTTGGTAATACTGTCGGCCTTCTCCAATAGCGTCACAAGACCAGCCTGGCGGCAAATCTGAGTAGCTATTTTGTTATGAGGAAGAGCAGCAGCAGAGAAAAGTGGGATATTCTGCCCACGAGCTATGGAATTCATTACATCAGTGGTGAAGATTCCTATTTGTATGATCTCTTTCGGATAGGTTCTTTTACTGGGACTTATAGAACTTCCTAAGAAAGAGAAAGTTCATCACTTCCGCGTAGGTTCGGCAAGGGCGAGAACAGGGAGGGACAAAAAAAACCTAGGTCGAAGGAAAATCCCAAAATTACCAATCGATGGCAAAAAAACATAATGCTGGAGAAAAGGCTCTGAAAATCAGTACCTAGATAATCAGGGAGAAAAGGCCATTGCCAAGAGAGCATCTTCTCCGCCGTTGGGCTTCCGCTCGCTTGCGATTCGCCATCCTCACCGTCTCTGTAACACGTTCTGCATCCGGAAATGGCAAGCGGGGACGCCGGCGTCACACGCAGAGCTTGGGACGTGGTCCACCTTGTGCTGCTGTGGCCGAGGAGAGGCGGGGCGTTCAGGCGGCTCCTTGCGGTCAAGTTCCGTCTCGCCGTGGCTAGATTCGTCAAGAGCATCGGTGGCGGTTGCGTCTACCGCAGCTCGATGCCTATCCGCTACGGGGAGCGCGAGCTCTTGTTCGACAAGACCCTGGTCTTCCACGTCAAGATGCATCGACCCGGAACGAGGTCCCGCTTCTGCCTCCCCTCGCATCCCCTGCATCAGCGATAAGGACGGTGACTGGGAGAGGAAGAGCCCGGTCGCCGTTGAAGATGGAGGAGAATGCAGATGCGGAGGTGGCGGACGAGACGGATGAGTAAGTGCGGCGGCGTGGTTCGTCGGACGGCGGGCTCCGTCGTTCGCCGGAGGAGCAGCGCGACGAAGGGGTGGAACGAACGAGAAAATATTAGCTGTAGCTCAGATGCAGCGGCGGCCGACGAGGCGGATGCGGAAGAGGCGGCGGTGGCGTGATTCGTCGGACGGCGGCTCCGTCGTCCGATCGGAGAAGAAGCGGAGGGCAGAGCAACCGGGCAAGAGTCGAACGAAAAAATGGAGAGAGAGAGTTTGTAAGAGAGAATGATCGGCTATTATTTTCTTAGGAGGAGAGAGAGAGAGAGAGAGAGCGCGGAATTTTTCAAATTTCCCGAGAGGGAAAGGTTTCGGGTGGGCCCAGCATAGCTCGTCGTCAAGGCTAGTGAAGGCTAGTGAGAGAAAAAAGAAAAGAAAAATGCAGAAGACAGCAAGAGGAACACGCTTCCACGTGGCGCCACATGAGTGGTCCGCGACCACACTGACGTGGAGGTCCCGGACCACCCAATATTTTCTCCGCAACTTCTCCTTGCTTGTTTGTTCAAGTTTGGTTGTTTTTTTTTTCAAATATGGTGGCCACCGATCTAGGAAGGAAAGTATTATAAAAATGCTGGCCTATCCTCTTGCAGGCTTTCCCCGGAATTTCCGCGTGTGCAGTGGAGTCTTCTTTCTTCGCTTTCTTCACGCTTGCGGCTTGCGGCTTCTCTAGAGTTTTCACGTCCGCTGAATTTTGTCCATGCATGTGCATGCATTAATGAGGGAGAGACAATGGACGTGAAGCACTCCTCTTTCTTCTCTTTTTTTTGACTTTCGTTGCATGTTTTCATACCAGCAAGAGAGAGACCACCTTTTGCGCATCTTATTGATCGAGGGCCCCTACCACGTCCGCCAAATTTCTGCATGCATGTGCATGCATTAATGAGAGAGAGACAATAGACGTGCAGGAAATTCTTTCTTCTTTCTGTCTTTTTTTTTTTTTTTGTGTTTTCAAACCGGCAAAAGAGAAACCCCCTTTTTTTTTTTTTTTTTTGCACTTTATTGACCGTGAGCCCTTGCTTCTTGTTGTGTTTTGATGCCGATGCAAATGTGACTACATGAAATGTAATTTTACTATTTTTTATTTTTAATTTTGTTTTTCATGCAACTAATTACTAATTGATTAGGCAAAATTTAGGTGACAACATTTAGTATGCTCCAGAGCCCATTTACCTCGAGCAGCACATCTCTTTTATGCTTTGCAAAGCATTTGCAATTGATGCCTTCCGTTTTAGCTCATCAAAAATCAGCTCACCTAATTTGTCGTTGTATGGTTCTTCCCGTCCAGACTTCAAGTCATCAAAAAATTCTCTCAGAGGGATGAGACTGAGGGGTTCCTCAATCCATTTTGGCCACTTTCTCAACCGAGCATCTATCAGTTTCTCAAACCATTTTGGCCACCTTCTCAGCCGAGAATCTATCAAATTGTACTGGGAGACAGATTTAGACCATCTAGCACTTAGTATATGCAATGCAAATGGCGAACTTTCAGATTTGAATTTGAGGAGAAACTCTATGAAGTTGCTTCCTTGAAACAAACTTCCATGATGTTTCTCAGATGTCTCTATTTTTGCAATTGTCCAGTCCGAGCAAATGATCATACCAAGGATTGCAAATTCCAAGCCCATAGCTCCAAGGAGCAAGGCGTATATAATCTGTACATCATATTTGTGAAAACCATGCTTGTTCAGGACATAGAAACTTGCAAAAGCAGCAACAATGCAGCTAACTGAGATAGCTCGGTAAATGTACCCTGATGGACAGTGAACGATGCCAGACTTGGTATAAAGAAGATCATAAAAGAAGTTGAGCTCAGCCTCAATGACCCGAAAAGCATCCTTTGCAGTTCTACTTCTGAAAAATCGCATGCTCTCGTTGCGATCTTGGAAGCTGAAGATGAGATCCACAAGGAGACCTTTGAACTTTTTGAAGTAAAAAAACGCCTCATTTATCACTGTTCCGTCGTCCAAAATTTTTTCACCTTCCACTCCTACATCACTGGACGGCAACGAGGCTATTAAAGGTTGGCTATGAGCTTCCTCCTGAGCAACACATCCTTCCATGATCTAGGCGTAGTTCAGCCCAGGATCAGGAGATGGGAGCAAGGAACCACGGAGTATACGGAAGTTTGCGAGATACAGAGCACGTGTTCGTCCTATATATTTAATGCTTCCTCCAATGAACATGAGGATGGATGGGACAATTAGCCTGTTACCGGGGAGGGATTGGCAAAACAAATAGCATGCAGAGAATAGATGGATGAAAAGATTAAGCAAGTGCCTATCCCACAGCTCATTATCCTCGAGCGCGAAAGCGGTTATGGTGTATGGTCCTCCGAGGTGCAGCAGAAGAAATGGAGCCCAGAAAGCCAAAAGGTGACCAGATGCATCAATCGGGGAGTCTGAAGTACCCCCATGGATTTGGGCTTTGGAAATGAGTCCAAAGGCATAGAGGGCGACCGAGTCGGCAACCAAGTAAGCTGACCACAAGGGAGTCGTGATCCACCATTTTGACCGCCTCTTTCGAATGGGCGCAAAAAATATGAGAAAGGCTTGAAGAGCTAGGCTCGCAAGGATCGCCACTCGGAGATTGAGTTTCGTCCATAGATCCTGGGCTTCTGCAAGAATTTTCGTAATTTCCATTTGATCCTGACTCTCTCACCAGATCCTGGAAGGAAATGTTTTAGACAGCAGCACGAGTATTATTACAGGGAGGCAACAGTTACAGAATAGATATGAAAAGCAGGAGAACAAAACAACAGACCGTAAAGGACTTAGGGGCGACGGGACTCGAGCTTGAAATTTGTTTATGATCCGAAAAGAATGGACGACTTGCTTTATTTGACCGAGTGCAAGTCAAGCAATGCGCACTTGTAAAGGAGTGAGAAGCGACAGGACTCGAGCTGTGAGATCCAGTATGGATGTTGTTAGGGATGTAAATTATATTTTTAATCATGCTTTGTTAGGGATGTAAATTATATTTTAAGTCACACTTTAGACTTTTCTTCTTCCTCTCTGGCTGTTGTTAGAGATGTAAATTATATTTTAGTCACACTTAAGACTTTTCTTCTTCCTCTCTGGCTGTTGTTAGGAATGTAAATTATATTTTAGTCACACTTCTCTGGCTGTTGTTAGGAATGTAAATTATATTTTAGTCACACTTTAGCCTTTCTTCTTTATCTTTAATCTCTTTTCTCATTCAAGCATCATTGTTGATTGAAATGGAATTGTCCAAACACAAATTGCACCAGAATTTAATCGACGATAAAGCTTGAAAAATATAATCACTTCAACGAAACGAAACATAAACAAACTATGACTGAATTTAATTGATGACACAACACTCGAGATAAATATACGCGTTGGAATTTAATCAACGATGCGAGTTTGGAAGTTAAAAACGCACTAGAGAAAAGCAAAGATAACTCAAAGATAGTAGATTTGTTTGTTTGTGTGCGGGGGCCTCCAAACGATACCATGTGGCTATTTAAAGCATACAATTAAGAGGCCACAAAGGGAAGTTACAAATGGAAATTACAAATAGAAGTTACGAACTATTATCAAAAAGTTACACTAATGATTACATTGGCTCCACTACTTCATAGTTTCTTCTACTCCACTACCTTAATGGTTCTTTATTCCACTACGTTGATGGTTACTTCTTAGACAATTGTATATGAGATTGTTGACTCCACTTTTTGTCCATTCTTTCAAGCTATTGATTCATCAAGTTGTCGATTCTTAAAGTTATTGATAATTTTGTTTATAAATGACTAAACTATTCTCTCATTGACTAAATTTATCACATGTCGATAATAACTAAAGATTGGTCATTTTTGTGTGTGTGGACATAACCATCATCTCTTATTTGTTAACAGAGAGACAAAGAATTATTATCCTAGAGAAATTATCAATGACTTCAAACTTGATCATGCTATCGTGTATTCCCGACTGAACAAGCCAATGAACTTTGATCTAATGCAATTAGACGACGAAGGCCGTCAATGTTGTTCCCTTTTTTTTATTTTGGCAAAATGTGAACGATGTGGGTCTGAATCAAAAAATACATATGGACCATAGGGAGAAGCTAAGAAGGATATCTATTGCCTTTCATTAGAGAAGTGGAAAGGCATCTACATGTCTGTTTAATCCAGTGTATAATTTTCATTTGAACCAAAAATAATTATCTTTAAAATTTCTAAGCATATGGTGGTTATTGGTGCATAAAAATAGCCTCTATCTCCTTTACTTTTCAAATGGGATGACGTTGAGCGTCGATAGACGAATGACCTCGACATGATTATGACATCAAACATGAATTATTTACAAAATAGAAGTCATGCTAGTATAAATAAATAAATAAAATAATGGAAAAGTAGAGGAGTCATTACTTACAGGATAAAAACACTACAAGTGCCATAACTTGACACAAAAGGACACTTAAGTGCCATAACTTTTGAAAAGTACACTTAAATGCCACATTTGAAGAAAAGTGGGACACTTGGTGCCACATCAGGCGAAGCCGGCTAGAAATCATATATGGCAATTAAATATTAATATTTCTTGCTGAGGTGGCTCACCAAAGAGCTGAGTCAACTCTAATTCACCCAAAACGACGTCGTTTTGGGTGTTGGCCAAAATAGAGCCCTTAAATCAGCCAAAATGACGTCATTTTGGCATAATTTGAATTTTAATATACTATAAAAATTAATTAAATTAAATTAAAAACAAAATAATAATATAATTTATATTTATTATTATTATTATTATTTTTAAAAAGGATGAGGAAGGTAGCCGGCGGTGAGGGCCGAGGTGGGGAGGGTCGGTCGAGGCCGTTGAGCTTGGGCCGAGGGCCGGCGGCCCTAACCAATCGACGGCGAGGGCCTGCGTGCCCTCACCCCAGATCCGGGCAAGGGTCGCGGCCCTTGCCACAGTTGGCTGGAGCTACCAGCTCGACGGCCCCGGCCCGGCCCTCGTCGCCGACTACCTCCCTACTTCCCCCTTCCCCCACCCCCTTTTTTAAATATTAAAATTATTATTTTTAAATATTTTAACTAAATTTAATTTAATAAATTTTATATTATTTTTTACCACGTCAGCCCAAAACGACGCTTTTTTTGTATTATTTGGCCACGTCGATATAAAACGGCATCATTTTGCACTCGCTTCGCCGGAAAAATGCCACGTATGCAATTTGGCCAAATTTTGGCCGATTTTTTTTTTGATACCCAAGGAACCCCGTCAGCCATTCGTCGCCTTACGGCGGTACATAGCCGCCAAGTAAACCTTGGAGCGACACTAGCGGGGACCCACCACCCCGACGTCACGCTTAAATCGCCGATGCTTTCCCTAGGGTTTGACCCCCTCACCTTTCCCCCAAGGCAAGGGATTCTTATCTAGCGGAGCCACCAGGGCCGGTGGTTAATTTTGGCCGAATTAGCACTCAAGTGATCCACTTTACTCCAATTTTGGTACTTAAGTGTACATTTAGAAAATTATGACACTTAAGTGTCCATTTCTGCCAAGTTATGGCACTCCAAGGGTCCGCATCTCCATTACTTACCAAGGAAAACATAGCAAATCGCATCCATTATATAAGATAGGCATGACAAAAAAAAAATGGGAAAATTATTTATTAGGGGCATAGATTTAATTTTTTTCTTAATTAAGAGAGATTCCAATTGACGGAATTAAGAAAAGTTTATACTGTGCTAACGAATTGATATAATTAAGATATTCCATGCACCGGTGTAATAACATTCACGAGCAAAACCACTTAACTTCACAATTTAACCTATTTTTGTCGGCCAGAGTAAATCTAGCAAATGAATTAGAAATTCCTTCCTTTTGACCAAAAACCAATTTCTCGAAAAACAGACTAGTGATTATTATTAGGTCATTCAATAGCGTAAAAATATTTTTACACATTCACAGTCGGACTTTCTTATTATTTCGGGGGAGATGTGGGCAATTTAATGGGTTTCTATTAGTGATCTGGGATTATTTGAACGGGTTGGCCTTATCGTTTCACAGATAAGATTAGTAATTGGAAATTGAAATTTTCATTTGTTGAATTGGTTCAAAAGGAAAAGGAATATTTTTTATTAATTTACTGGATTAACGATGGTTGAAAAGAAAAGGGAGGTTTACGGAAGATTTTCCCGGGAAGATATTACGACTTCTTTTTTTCCCTATGAAGTGTCAGATTTTCATATTTCCATCGTAATTTATCACCGAAATTAATTTTTTTGGCCGACATGATATATAAAATCTTCCGATTTTCCTTTACCAAAAAAAAAAAATCTTCCGATTTTCATATATGGGCTGAGGTCCATTGAGAAATCTGAGATCGCCGTACGTCCATTGCACGCTCCCCTCCTCTTCCCTTCCCCAACTATTCCGTCCATATTATCGAAATCCCGAACACCACCGAGCAACTTCATTGCTTCCCAGCTGAAGAATCAATCATGCAATCAAGTGTCAAGCAATGCGTAGTTATAAAGGAGTTAGAAGAGACAGGCCTCAAGCTGAGGTCGGTACGGAGTAGGAGTCAAGAGAAACTCGTGGAATGGAAATTAAAGCCATGAAAACCAGAGCGCTTTGGCTGTTGTTAGGGATGTACATTCTACTCTTTATCACACTTAACCTTTCTTCTTTATCCTTAACCTCTCTTCTCAATGAAGCATCCTCATCGAACCTGCCACTGTCAAGCAAAATCTGGAGATGGTAGACTAGAGAAAGAGAGAGAGACTTCTCTTGTCACCTGGTGCTTCTTGCTTTCGAGCTTTAACGCTGTCTGTTTCCAATTTTACCTTTAGCCTCATTCACATTTCTCTCTTTTTCATTGTCTTGCAGGTTCTAATCTTTCCTGATGAAGAAGGAACATAAGCCAAGGCTTACAACAAACAAGAGGCCTCACGACTACTCTTCAGACATTTGACAACTTATTATCTTAAAGCATCACCCAATGGACAGGGTTAGGACAGTTCAGAACATCATCCAACCTCAATGTAGTAGCTTCATTCCTTCACGATAAATGTGCAAATTAATCACATCAAGCAAATCGGACACTAGTTCAGAACTTCAGACGGTGAGCAACCAGAATACCAAGCCAAAGCACAAATTCGATGCAATGCTAATCCAGTCCCTAACGTTCTGCACTAGACCTGATCAACAATAAAAAGAAATTTGAAAAGAGAGAAATACGGACCATAGGGAGAAACTAAGAAGGGTATCTACTTGTTTGTTTGATCCAATGTATAATTTTCATTTGAACCAAAAATAGTCTTTAAACTTTCTAAAAATATTGTATGGATATATCCTCTTACCACCTTTACTTTTCAAATTGGCTGATACCGACTATCGTTAGAAGTATTAACATGATCTAGACATGAAACATGAATTATTTACTAAAAAAGGAGTCATGCTAGCATTAAATAAATAAAAAATAAAGGAAAACCATAGGTGTCGTAACTTTCCAGGGAAAATATAGCAAACCCCGTTCATTAGATAGGATGCATTTTATAGGAAAATTATTTTTTTCTTTCTTCAAGGAAAAGAGCACACGCTTTGCCCGGAGAAAAAATAACACAACAAATTCTATACATTCAGAAATAGATTTGTCCTTTTTTTAATAAAGAAATTGGGTCGACTTAGGGGACATAGACTTAAAATTTTGAAAAAATAAGAGAGAGTTAATTTGACGAAAATAAAGCACTTAAAATTGAAAAGTGCTAGCGATTTGAGATAATTAAGATACTCCATGCACCAATGGCACGCATGTCTACTATCTGACCTATTTTTGTTGACCAGAGTTAAACTAGCAAATTAATTAGAAGTTGATAACTAAGACATGTAGGACCTGAAGGTGCTTGGAGTGCTTATGAGATTGTAAATGGATCCCAGTTTGGAAATCGGATGCAACTTTAACTTTGAAAAAAGGAAATGAACAAAAAACAATGGAAGGAATATTGTCGGCATATCAAAGGAAGAGTCGGCTCGACTTGCTTATTTTAGATCTCACTGTTGGAGACGATTACAACTTTATTTTTCTTCTTTGCTCTTCTTTTATGATGCTGGTTAAATCCTGTTCAGGATTTATATGAGGAAACAGCTGAGATTACCGATGCAGACCCCTGCACATCTCTCACGATTCGTCTACTCTCAGTTCAAACTGGAGACTGCGTGTGTATGTAAGACCAGCGCTCTGTGGCTTTTGTTAGTGATGGGCATTCTATTCTTCATCACACTTCAGCCTTTTCTTCTTTATCTTTAACCTTTCCTCTTCCAAGCATCGTCGTTGCACCTGTCACACTGCCCCGCATCCCTCAGGAGATGATCTACCAGTTTGAAGTCACAGAGAGAGAGAGAGAGAGAGAGAGAGAGAGAGAGAGAGAGAGAGAGAGTCTTCTTTTGTCATCTGGTGCTTCTTGCTTTTGAGCTTTAACACTGTTTGTTTCCACTTTTAGCTTTAGCCTCATTCACAGGTTCTCATCTTCCTGACGAAGAGGAAGAAAAATGAAACCCAAGACTGACAACAAACGAGAGGCTTCACAGCTACACTTCAGACATTGACAACTTCTCATCATAAAGCATCACACTGTTAACAGAGTTTAGAACATCATCCAATCTCAATGTAGTAGCGAGAATGTGCAAGTTAATCACATCAAAGCAAATCGGATGCTAATTCAGAACTTCAGATGGTAGACATGTGACATCCAGATTTTCGGATTTTAATTTGACTGGATAAATAAGATCCTGTCTCATCGTTCGTCAATTTATTGACGGGTCCGAAATTTCAATAAAGAAATTATCGGAAGAAAATTTGAAGACCAAAAAAGAAAATTGAAAGGAAAAGGAAAAGAGAAAAGAAAAATTGAAATAAATAATTATGCATTTCCTTTTTTCTTTTTCTCTCTCTCCCTCTCTTTTCTTTTCTTTCTTTTCTCTCTTTTCTTTCTCTCTCCTCTCTCCTCTCCCCTCCCCCTCGTGCGATTCCCCACCGCCCATTCTCTCTCTCTCTTTCTTTTCTACTCTTTGACCAGTCAATGTTTATCTCCCCTCCTCTCTCTCATCTCTCTCCCTCGACATTTCCTTTCCCCCTTCTGTCCAAGCGAACCAGAAGCGGAGGAAGACCAGAAGCTGCAGCTCCGTCGCCGCCCGCTCGCCGCTCGCCGCACGCCGCCGGGCCGCCGTCAGCACCACCCGTGCACGCCGCGCGCTCCGCCACCGCCCCTTCACGTTTGCCATCCTTGCCGTGCGCGTCCAGCTGCCGCCCATCCTCTGTCCAGCTCCGTTCGGCCACGATCCGGCCACCTCCGGCCACCGTGGGCCACCGCTCGGCCTCGCCAAGCCACCACCCGCTCTCCCGACCTCTTGCCGCCCCCAACCCTCTCTCTTTCTTGCTGTTTTGCGGCCGAACCAGCAAACCCGCGAGTGGGTTTCCAGCCGGTTCGTGGGCCGTTTTGGGCCGTTTCCGGGCCTCGAACCCGAGCCGTGCTTTGGGAAGAATTGTTCCTCGTGTCGCCGCCGTCGGATTGATCCGATTTGCGCGCGATTTGGTGAGTAATCTCACTAATCTTGGATTAGTTGACTAATTATGCTTTAAGGTTGGTTTAGTTTTAATTAATTATGTTTAGGTTGTTAGATTAGAATAAATTAGCAATTATTAGTCAATTGTGATGCGATTTAGATAAATTGATTGTGCAATTAACAAGTAGACGTGGTCTACTATTTATTGGAAGAATCTCGGAATTTTCCGACCCCTAATCGGGCTTCAATTTGGTGATTCGGGCCTAAGTGAGATTTTTGGGCATTTAAATATTAATTTTCAGAATTAAATTAAATAATTATTTATTTTCCGAAAATTCAAGGGAGATGGTTCGGAACCGGAATATTATGCGGATGGCTGTGGTGAAGTCCGTTTATTGAATCGGGCTTTATTTTGAGCTAAATTGGATTTTTAATATTAATTATTTAATTTTCAAAATTAATTAATTAATTATTTATTTCCTGAAAATTCAACTGGGATGGCCCGTGATCGGAAAATTATGCTGATGACCGTGGTGAAGCCCATTTATTTAGTTGAGTTTTATTTTGTGCTAAATTGAAATTTTAATAATTAATTAATTTAATTAATTTTCGAAATTTATTATTTAATTATTTATTTTTCGGAAATTAAGATTTTGATGGCTGACGACTGAAATCTCGTGCTGATCGTCGTGGCGCAGTCCGTTTATTTATTTGAGCTTCACATTATATGGAATTGAATAAATTGTGATATTTTAGGGATTTACCCTAAATTGATTTGGAATTGATTGATATTGAATGATTGATTGGTAGATGGCCGAGCATGTTTGTTTAGCATTTATAATGCTTTGATTGAATTGTAAAGTGGATGGAGTTATGAGAGAATTGGAAATACGCTGGGATTGAACCAATCAGATACAGTGTATGGACCTACGTGGTTCGGTGATTGAGACATCATTTGGCGAAAACGGCGCCTTAAAGAACGCACGTATCGGTCTAGTACTCATATTGTTATAGGCATGTATGGTTCGGTGGTCAAGGACATCAATGGCGTAAAACGGCGCCTTTAAAGAACGCATACACTTGTCTATCAAATACATTGTTATAGGCATGTGTGGTTCGGTGATTGGGATATCATTTGGCGAAAACGGCGCTTAAAGAACGCACACAATTGTCTATTGAGTACATTGTTATAGGCATGTGTGGTTCGGTGATTTGGAATATCTTTGGTAAAACGGGCGCCTTAAAGAACGCACGCAATTGTCTATTGAACAGATCATGGTAGGCATGTGTGGTTCGGTGATTTGGGATATCACTGGCGAAAACGGCGCCTTAAAGAACGCACGCAATTGTCTATTGAACAGATCATGGTAGGCATGTGTGGTTCGGTGATTTGGGATATCACTGGCGAAAACGGCGTCTTAAAGAACGCACACAATTGTCTATTTGAGTACATGATCATAGGCATGCGTGGTTCGGTGACTAAGGAGGGTTTGGCGAAAACGGCGGCTTAAAGAACGCACGCAATTGTCTAGTGGATAAATCACTTTGGCGAATTTGACGCCCGAGAGTATTGACCTAGAATGGTCCGTCTGACATGTAATCGACTAGTTCGATTGACCAATGAATTGATCCGATTGTTGTGAAATGATTGATTGAATGGAAATGACCGTGAGTGGTCTTGTTAGCATTTAATCGACTAGGTCGATTTGATCGATGCTTCGATCGGTGATATGATTGCTTGAGTGCCTATGGTGAATTGTACTGACTTGCAGGTGGGATCTGATGCTAAGGTACGTCTTCTGACCCATGCGTGTTTAGGCAGCCTTTAGTATAATGGTTTACTAATCGGGCTTAGTGGGGTAGAACTCGGCGAGACGTAGTCTCATCCCGATTTGGGGAAAAACATTTCAGGACCCCGATGAGGAGCCGAGGAGGAGTCTAAGAAGGAGAACTCGGAGGTGAAACTTAAAGAGAAGGATTTTTGAAAGAAGAAGATAATCCCGAGAGAGACCTTAAGTATGGCTTAGATGGGCTGAGAGTTTATATTCTTTTGAGAATTTCTTTTGAAGTGAATAGTTATGAATTTATTTGTGTTTTGTATAAAAGTTTGGTTATAAGTTTCAATATGAAAAATATGGCCCTACTTTTCTATTCCATCGTTTTATTGTCTGGGGATTTTAATTGCTTCCGCATGTGCTTAATAAACAAAAGGGTCGGCGATACTTTGTCCTGGGATATCGCATTATAAAATCGACCAAGTGAGAAGGATGTGTGCGTGCCCGAGGATCGGGGCGTGACAAGACAGCTAGAATACCAAACCAAAGCGAAAACTCAGGGCAATGCAAATCCACTCCCCAACCTTTAGCACTAGACCTGATCAACAAGAAAGAGAAATTTGAAGAATCACGATGAACACTGTTTCTGCGTGATGCCAACCCTGGAAATTGATGCTTCCAAGAACACCGTTGGAAAAATGGAAGATCCATTAGTCTAGGCCATTTATAGCTGGTGTTTCAGCCATGGGCATTGTATGGGTCACTTATGTGAGCGTTACCTTGTCGAGAGGAGTCCAGCACCGAGAGATCTGTCGTGGATAAACTTAAAATCTCGAGGAAAGTATTTGCTGCTACAAAGCCATTATTAGGATTTGGAAGCAGATTTCCTGCTTCTCTGCTTTGGACTGTTGGCGGGGTGCAATGGATCATCTGTTTCTTATATGACCAAGACAAAGCTTTATCAATAATTCTATTGTTAACATGTTGCAGCCTTCGCTTGGTCTTTTCCATAGCCTGAAGAGGGTTTGTGGAAGCGGAAAGCTGATGCAGCTTTCTGTTTGCATGCATCAGCTTTCTGTTTGTATATTAGTCGGTTTGTTTCGATTGTATCATGTGTTAGACTAAATATAAATTAAAACCTTGACAATCTGGATTTATCAATCACAGATAAATTCATATAGAATTCGGGATCAATTTGCGGAAACATAAAGATCAACATACCTCCAGCCATTGATGAAATCTGCAAAAGTGGAAAACCTCAAAACCTCGGACGGATCCACGTAGCACGATCGATCTGCAATATGGGGAACACCAAATCTGTACATCCTGTTCTACTAGTCAATACCCCTCAAATCTGATAGTGTGTTTTTCTGTAGTAATTGGGTTTAAACTAGATGACCTGACGTTTTTATTCCGTTTATTACATTACCGATATCTTCCATCAAGACCATTATGATAATATATCAACGGGCAAATATCACGTATTACATGTGGGTAATAAATTGGGCAATAAATCGGAATTTATTGGGAATACAATATTGGGATTATATTTAGAATAATAAAAATATATTACATATTATAACATTCTCCCACTTGATCCCAATATTCCATCAAATGAATTATTAACCCAAACCCACATAAACTTCATATTGAAATAAAACACATGAATCACGGCGATGAGTCCTCTTAGAGCGAGTATTATCTTCCGTGTATCACAATGTATTTTATTAGCCCATATGTGATCAAATAACTTAATGAATAAACCTTATGTTTACTGCAGGTCAAACGTAATTGTTTTCTCATAATAACTGAATGTATACAACTGTATTGAGAAAAACATTACACATAAATAAAAGTCTCAAATTCTTCTATATAAAGAAAAATTTACATGATTGGACCAATGCCCATTCTAGATACATGATCCTTATAACTCATTGGTGGCATACCTTTAGTTAAAGAATCAGCTATCATCAATCAAGTGCTTATGTATTCTATGACCACTTTCTTTTCTTTGACACGTTCTCTAATGGTGAAATACTTGATGTCGATGTGCTTGCTTCAACTACCACTTTTGTGGTTCTTAGCCATAAAAAACTGCAGCTGAATTGTCGCAAAATATTCTTAATGGCCTAGCAATGGAATCCATAACTCTAAACCCCGATATGAAACTTGTCAACCACACACCATGTGAGGTGGCTTCAAAACAGGAAACGAACTCTGCCTCCATAGTGGAAGTGACAACCAAGGTCTGTTTTGCACTCCTTCAGGATATAGCTCCGCTAGCAAACACAAAAATATATCCCGATGTTGATTTACGGGAATCAATGCAGCCAGCAAAGTCTGGGTCCGAGTAACCAACTACTTCCAAGTTGTCCGTTCATCTATACATAAGCATGTGTTCCTTTGTTCCTTGAAGGTACCTCATCATCTTCTTTGCAGCTCTCCAATGGTTCATATTTGGATTACTTTGGTATTTTCCTAACATTCCCACAGCAAAGGCTATGTCAGATCGAGTGCAAACCTGAGCATACATCAAGCTTCCGACAACAGAAGCATATGGGATGTTGTTCATTTGTTCCTTTTCAAAATCGTTTTTCGGGCATTGGTTTAAATTAAACCTATCACCCTTCATAATGGGTGCTATACTTGGTGAACAATCTTTCATTTGAAACCTCTCTAAGACCTTATTGATATAGGTTTCTTGAGATAGTCCTAATATATCTCGAGGTCTATCTCTATGGATCTTAATGCCAATGACATAAGACACTTCACCCATATCCTTCATATCAAAACTCTTAGAGAAAAATTGTTTCACTTCATATAACAATCTCTTGTCATTGGTTGCAAGTAAAATGTCATCTACATATAGGACAAGGAAACAAATTTTTCTCCCACTAACCTTTTGGTATATATATTGATCCATGACATTCTCTATAAAACCGAATGAAGAGATGACCTCATGGAATCTTAAGTACCATTGGCGGGATGCTTGTTTCAAGCCATATAAAAACCTTTTAAGCTTGCATACCAAATACTCACCAGCTCTAGAGAAGAATCCTTCTGGTTGTTTCATATAAACCACTCCTTCCAATTTTCCATTGAGGAACGCCGTTTTCACATTCATTTGATGTAATTCCATATCAAAATGAGCAACAAATGCCAAAATAGTACAAAGAGAATCTTTTTTGGATATAGGAGAAAACGTCTCAGTGTAATCGATTCCCTCCTTTTGAGTAAATCCCTTGGCAATGAGTTTGGCTTTGTATATCTCAATATTGCCTAATGAATCCTTCTTAGTTTTGAAGACCCATTTACAACCAATAGCCTTCGCACCATCAGGCAACTCAACTAAATCCCATACTTCGTTTAATGCCATAGAATTCATCTCTTCCTTCATAGCATTGTATCATAAATTGGATTTATCACAACTCATGGCTTGTAAAAATGTCTCAGGATCACTTTCAGCTCAAATATTATAGTCTGATTCTTGTAGATACACAATATAGTCCTTAGGAATTGCGTATTTCTTCATTCTAGTAGACCTTCTTAATGTTGCATCAACATCCTCCTAAGAAGTTTGTTGTTCAATTGGAAGTTCAACAGTATCTGGTAATTGCTAAACAGTTTGGTCTACCGGATCAATATCAGCAAGTTGTGGATCTTCAATGATCGGTTGCTCAACGACCGGTTGAACTGAATGGGCGTTGTAAGCAACAACCAATCCAGTATCTAAGGTGAAATGTTGAGTATCTAAATAATTTTCTTCTTGAATAAAGTCCGTGAATTGATCACTCCCACTAATCAGGTCATTCTTAAAAAAGCATTTCTTGATTCCATAAACCTAGTGGTGTGAGATGGACAATAAAACCTGTATCCTTTGGACTTTTCGGCATATCCAACGAAATACCCACTTATAGTCCTTGGATCTAACTTCTTTTCCTGTGGATTGTAGACTCTTACTTCAGATGGGCATCCCCATACACGTAAATGTCGCAAACTCGGTTTTCAACCTTTGAATAACTCAAAAGGCGTCCTTGGAATAGCCTTAGTTGGAACTCGGTTTAATATGTACATAGCCGTTTTAAGAGCCTCAGTTCACAAAAACTTAGGAAGTTTGGAGTTGCTTAGCATACTTCGCACCATGTCCAATAATGTTTGGTTTCTTCTTTCTGCGACACCATTTTGGTTTGGTGAACCAGGCATAGTATGTTGGGCAATAATCCCATGCTCTTCAAGAAACTTCGCAAATGGACCAAGTGATTGTCCATATTTAGTGTATCTACCATAGTATTCTCCACCTCTATTTGATCTCACAATCTTAATTTGCTTGTTGCATTGTTTTTCTACTTTGGTTTTAAATACCTTAAAGGCATCTAGTGTTTTGTACTTATTACCAAGCAAGTAGAGATACATGAATCGTGAATAATCGTCTATGAAAGAAATGAAGTATCTCTGATCATTTGAGTTCATATTTGGACTACAAATATTTGTATGTATGATTTCTAATATTTCTGTACTATTCTTAGCACATTTTTTTGACTTGTTGGTCTGTTTTCCTTTTATACAGTCCACACAAGTGTCATAATTAGTAAAATCTAGAGTGTTAAGTACTCCATCATTTACTAGTCTCTTAATTCTATCCATTGAGATATGTCCCAACCTCCGGTGCCACAACATAGAGGAATCCTTATTCACAACACATCGCTTTATACCAACATTGTCATGAACGTGCATCGCATTATTAATGACATCATCTTGTAAATTAATTCGAAAGAGACCGTCAGACAAAATACCACTCCCAACAATTTCAGATTTATACAATAAATTGAATGTTGAATCTGAAAATTCAAATGAGTATCCCAAAGGTACAAGTCTTGAAACTGAAATTAAATTCCTAGAAAAATTAGGAATATAAAAGGTCCTTTTTAAAATTAAAACAAAATCACTACCAAGAACTAATTCGCATGTCCTAATAACTTCCACACACGAGCGCATCTTGTTTCCCGAATAGATGCCCTGTTCATTTCTCACTAGTTTCCGCTGGTTCTGAAAACCCTACAAGAAATTCGAAATGTGGATTGTAGAACCAGTATCAATCCACCAAGTGTTGTGACTCACATCAACCATATTAGTTTCATAACAATCCACCAAGTTTTGTGACTCACATCAACCATATTAGTTTCATAACAAACACATGCAAGTTGGTTACCTTTCTTTTTGAGCCAGGCTCTAAATTTGGCGCAATCCTTTTTCATGTGTCCCTTCTTTTTATAGAAGAAGCACTTGAATTCATTCTTAATGCCAGCTTGGGAAGGTAGAGGCATCTTACCTTTTTCCCTTTTGCTTGCCTTACCCTTTATACTTATCTTGTGTTGCCATATGAGCACTTTCTCCTTTCTCCATAAGTAGCCTATCTTCCTCTTGAACACACATGGTCATGAGTTCATTGATTGACCAATTTAGTGTTATGTGTGTTGTAAGAGATCTTGAAAGGGGCATACTCTTGTGGGAGAGTATTTAGGATATAATATACAAGAAATGATTTTGATATCCCAACCTCAAGATTGTTCAATTGAGTTACGATGTCCCTCATCTTCATGATGTGCCCACGCACACCTCTTATACTGGTAAGCTTCAATGATGAGAACTTCATAATTAGTCATGGCATTCGCCTTCTCTGGAGACTCAAATTGTGCATCAATAGCCTCTAGCAATTCCTTGACATTGTTATGCTAAATAACTAAACCACGAATGCTAGCAGAAAGTTTTGTCTTTATGTACATCACACTGAGACGGTTGGATCGCTCCCATTGAGCATAACGAGTATGTTCAACATGAGTACTATTCTCAGTAGGTTCAGGTGGTTCGTCTGACCTTGAGAGGATAATCAAGATCCATGCACCCCAATTGAAGAATAACTAATGCTCTCCATTCTTTAAAGTTATTTCCATTAAGCTTGGGAACAATTATACCAGAACTAATCGTAGGTGGTAAGACTACATCATAATAAAAGAAAACTTATGTATTAATATATTTGAGGTTAATAAACTTAAATTATATTTTACCAATGTAAAACATGTTATAAAATATGAATCACATAACATCAAAAACTGCCTGTGGGCAAAGTTTCTAATTTAAATTGATTCATAATTACTTCAGATGAAACTATCAAATTATATTCCCTATCGAAATGGGCAACCAATGCCAAAATAGTACGAAGAGAATCTTTCTTAGATACTGGAGAAAATGTCTCCGTGTAATCGATTCCCTCCTTTTGAGTAAATCCCCGGCAACGAAGTCGGCTTTGTATCTCTCTATATTGCCTGATGAATCCTTCTTAGTTTTGAAGACCCATTTACAATCAATGGCCTTTGCACCATGAGGCAACCCAACTAAATCCCAGACTTCGTTTGATGCCATAGAATTCATCTCTTCCTTCATGGCATTGTACCATAAATTAGATTTATCACAACTCATGGCTTTTGAAAATGACTCAGGATCACTTTCAGCTCCAACATTATAGTCAGATTCTTGTAGATATACGATGTAGTCATTAGGAATCGCTAATTTCTTCATTCTAGTAGACCTTCTTAATGTCGCATCAACATTCTCTTGAGGAGTATGCTGTTCTATTGGAAGTTCAACAGTATCTTGTAATTACTAAACAGTTTGGTCTACCGGATCAATATCAGCATGTTGTGAATCTTCAATGATTGGTTGCTCAGCGACCGGTTGAACTGAAGGGGCGCTGTAAGCAACAACCAATCCAGTATCTGAGGTGGAAGGTTGAGAATCTGAATAATCTTCTTCGAAGACAAAGTATTTGAATTGATCGCTCCCACTAATCAGATCATTTTCAAGAAATTTAGCATTTCTTGATTCCGCAAACCTAGTGGTGTGAGATGGACAATAAAATCTGTATCCTTTGGACTTTTCGGTATATCCAATGAAATACCCACTTATAGTCCTTGGATCTAACTTCTTTTCCGTGGATTGTAGACTCTTACCTCGAGATGGGCATCCCCAAACACGTACATGTCGCAAACTCGGTTTCCAACCTTTGAATAATTCAAAAGGTGTCCTTGGAACAACCTTGGTTGGAACTCGGTTTAATATGTACACAGCCGTTTTAAGAGCCTCAGTCTACAAAAACTTAGGAAGTTTGGAGTTGCTAAGCATACTCCGCACCATGTCCAATAATGTTCGGTTTCTTCTTTCTGCGACACCATTTTGGTCCGGTGAACCAGGCATAGTGTATTGGGCAATAATCCCATGCTCTTCAAGAAACTTCGCAAATGGACCAGGTGCTTGTCCATCTTCAGTGTATCTACCATAGTATTCTCCACCTCTATCCGATCTCACGATCTTAATTTTCTTGTCGCATTGTTTCTCTAGCCTGGTATGATCCTTCGAGAAATGCAGCTTGGGTAGGTTAGAAACGTTTCCATCCTGGTATTTTTTGGGTGTCTCTAGGCTCGAACTAAAGGGCTGAGTAGTTTTCGCTAAAAGGCTGTCCCCGAAGGGCTTGAACGGGAGTTGTTCGCCCAATGTGGGATGCATACTTGCAGGAAATTTACTCTCCTTCCCTGGTTCTAAGTCTAGGTCCATTCATGGTATCAGAGCCCTGGTTTCATTTTTGATATTATCCATTCCATGCGCTTGATAGGTGAATCCAGTGCTGAGAAGATCTTTCTACACCATGGCAGATCTAGAAATTCTCGAAGCACCTATTTCTCTTGCTCCTTCTTCTTCTACTTCAGCCTTGTCAGAATTTCGTGTTTCCAATGCTTCTAAGATAGACTATCTTTATGAAGTCTCTCTTAGTGATGAAACCAAGATCTCTGAAACCCAGCTTTCTCTTATGAATCCCTATTCAGCTTTTGCTAAACCTACCTCATCATTCTCACCTATCCGCTCCATTCGCCAACTTATTCACCGACTCCAAAGCAAGTAAAGGAGTACGTCCGTCTTCCAAATTCGACCAACATCCTATTCCTCTCTCGAAAAGGAGTACTTTGTTACTCTTCGATCCCTCGAAATTTCCCAGGCAATGGGTTCAACGGGGATATTCTCATGTCCATTACGGAGCTGTTCGTCTTGCTCTCACCTTTCATGGTCGAAAAGGTTTGCCGAGTTGTGGCCGAATTGCTTTGTTGGATACTAGGTTTTTACAATACCAGCATGCTTGCATTGGCCTTTGTTCAAACCACTCGAATGCCGGAACAGTCTTTGTGACTTTATATCCAAACTTCAACATCGCTCTATCAGATCCACAGCTACTTTCTTTTCTAAAAGTTCAAGTCCAACTTACTGGAGCCCCTCAGACTGCTGAATCTGTAGCCGCGACTTTACATTACCAGATGGTTTACCGAGTGCAGAATCATGCCCTCGACCTCAACTTCAACAATGGTAATGAAGATGCGTTGTTCATCTCCATGCAGAATGACCAGGCATCCTGCATCCATGTTCCTAGACAAATCCCGAAGGATACGTTGGCTAAGCTCCTTCTAGAGACTTGGATCACCAATTATGAAAAGCTACACCAGCATAATAAGCCTTTCCAGTCCACGGACTCAGAGTTTGTAAGGAAAAAAGATGGAACTGTTTCCATCAAATTTGGCAAAGAAAAGGAAGAAAGTCCTTCTATCTTCCAAACCCTCTTCATGATTGAACCATGTGTTCCAGAATCCATTTTTGAACCAGACCCTAAAAAGCATGTTCGACACTTCAATAGTGATGGACATCCTGTCCATTACTATAAAGACAAGTATGGTCATTGTTTTTGGGATCCTTTTTGTCAATGTTCCTACTGTCTAAACTCTCCAGATGAGGTAGATCCTCATGCAAGATCTCCACCTCGACGGAAAAAGCCGAAGGATAAGGTGTACCAAAGGTACTTGAACGGAGACCCCTCCGTTGATACTCTAGGTGAGTGTGACAAATACCAGTTCATGGTCTCTTATGCACCACCTCCACCACCAGAGTTTAGTATTAAGCCCCAAACCCTACCAGATCCACCAAAATCACCTCCACCTTCTCCTCCCCGAAAAAGCAAGCTCTTTCCCCATTTTACAAGCCAATTCTCAAATGGGCTAAGAAACATTCTTACCCGCTTGAAGTCCCAGTGAGAAGCACCACCCATTTCTTCTATTGCCATGTTCCAAGATACCGACTTTCCTCCCCTTGTTAAGGAAAGTTCTAAACTCTCTTTTCCGCTACGGAAGAGTTTATTGACCCACATGGCGAGATATCGCCATGTTCCCAAAATTCCTACTCCCCACCGATGTAGATGAACATGGAAGACGAAAGAAAACCCCTTGCTTGAAGCTGTTCTAAATCGGCAATCGGAGACTCTGTTGGCACAAAACAATGCCTTCAAGGCCATTGATTCCAAGATAGGAAATGTGCAACAAGATCTCCAAAGGTATGATGAGAGTACCAAGAAGATACTTTCTGAGTTCCAGAAAAGGCTTCATGCCTTGGAATCAGGACAACATCTTGGTTACCACTACCTTGAAAGTCCAAAGCCAGAAATAGAAAAGCTCAAAAAGCAGATTCAACTTCTTGAAGAAGGAAGGTTCAGACCCTTCGATCCATTAGCACCTCCTGTCCGAACTGGGTATGTACCCCCAGTGCCACAAACATCTATTTTTGCCAATATTCCAGAAGATACCTCCAGAAGAGAACCAGATATGGCAGAAATGCGAAATCGTCTCAAAGCCCTGCAAAAGGAAAAAGGGAAGGTAAAAAGTTCACCTACAGAAGCAACAAAATCAAGTTCAATTGTTATAAGAGAAAGGCCAGACCAAATGATGTTATCAAATCCATTAGAATCCTTTTTGAAGGATTTGGGTACTCAAGATCCTAGTACCCAACAGCCCGAGCCCGATCCCGTTATTCTAGAAAAGCAGATTTTACTCTTGAACAAATTTCCTCTACTACATCGACTCAAAGCATCCCTTTCCTCTTTCTCATCCTTTTCAGATCACACAGTTGATTCTCCCCTATTATTCCACCAACTTCACAAATATTCATGGCTAACACTCCTCCAGACTATGAATATGAAATGGAGGTGGAATCAGACTATGCTGATCCAGAATTTGGATAGACAAGTAATCCCACCAGAAACAATTCCACCAGACATGTGTCTATGGCATCAAAACAATTCTTCTCCATTGATGATATTCCTTATCCAAAATGGCCAGAAAGACTTGAAGAGTTTCATACTTGGTTGAGTACACAATCCATTACCAACCATGATATGAATGATGTCCTTTACAATTTTGTTACAAGGTTCACAGGAAGCCTTAAATTCTGGTGGCAATCACTCACAGAACAGGACCAGCTTACGTTTCTGTTATCTCCCAATTTCAGCCATGCCCTTACCTACCTATATCATGTTTTTGTGGGAACCCCCAGAGATCTCAAAGAACTAAAAAGAAGAGAATTCTTTTAAAGAAGATGCTGCTCCCTTCAGAAGAAGCATCTTGACAAGCATTATCGACTCATGCTTCAGCTCTTTTATCAAATTGGCGCGAGATCCAAATTTAAAGCATGTCTTCCTCACTTCTATTCCCAAAGAGCTATCACGAGATGGTTGAAAGATCTTTCTTCGGAAAACAAAGAAGGATACAAGACGTTCCCTTGGGAGAGATTCAGCAAGAAGTCCATCTATGTCTTGAAGACTTATGCTTAAAGCGTCGAATGGTCCGAACATACATCACAGATGACAAGCGACTTGAAGCAGCCTGTTCTCATCAGAAGTTAAAGATCAAATGCTCCAAACAAGACTGTGATGGTACTTGTGGCCAGTATTCCCGGAAAAAAAGCACTACAAGAAGTACTCGATCAAGAAATCCAAACATGACTCCAAGCATTTCCGGAAAAAGAAGAAATGGCGATACCTACGCAAAAGGAAGGATCGCACAGGCCATAAGAAATCAAACCGTTGCTACATTTGCAACAAGAAAGGACACTTTGCCAAAAATTGTCCTCGAGCGAAAAAAGGTCGAATCATCTAATAGAGAATGAAACAGGTTTTTCACTTGAAAATGATGATATTGAATCCTTATTCTCTGCGATGATGAACCAACCGAACAAACTCTTTGTGTCATTCCTTTTTACCAAACTTCCAATGAAACTGAGTCTGACTCAGAATCTGAAGACATCTTTCACATATCTCCCACATCTTTAGAGCTAAATCCGACATATTCTCAAGTCAAACTCACTTGTCCTCATTTTCTGTTAAAATCCTCACTTCGAAGTTTGCCAAGCCTATCAATGTTATTGCTCTTATTGACACGGGAGCAAGTTGTTCCATTCTAGATACAAAAGTTCTACCGAAGAATTCTGGACCCCTTACATCCGATACTTCAATTGCCGCCGGGAGATACTTTCTCCACGAATGTCGAACCACACCGATCCATTGTCCAGTTTTTTCCTCGGTGTTCTTTAACCACAAAGATTTTTGGATCAAGCCTTCCCAACAAAGATTTGATAATTGGGTGGGATATCATGACTCAAATCTCTCAACTTCGAATCATTCCTAGAAAAGGTCTTAGATTTAAAGACCAATTCTCTGAATTTGTCAACATCCAGAGACTCTTTTCCATAGAGATGAGTTTATTAGATCCAATCATGCAAAAGTTGCTTGAATCTTGTTCAGAATCCCATTCAGAATTTGCCCAGAAATGCTCTCATCTTTTATGGGAAAACCCTGAGTTCTTTGTCCGCCTTCCCTTCAAAAAGAACGAAGATATAAATCCAACCAAGGCAAGTCATATGGGAATGAACCCAGAACACTTGGCTCTAGCTCAAAGGGAATGCTCGAATTATTACAGCAAGGCCTTATTGAAATTTCGGATTCTCAATGGGCTTGTGAAGCTTTTTATGTCAATAAACGTGCTGAACAAAACAGAGGAAAAATGAGATTGGTAATTAATTACCAGCCTCTTAACCTCTTTCTCCAAGATGACAAATTCCCTTTACCATCTAGAGATTCTCTCTTTGCTGGTTTAACCAAAGCCCACATTTATTCCAAATTCGACCTCAAAGCAGGATTTTGGCAATTGGGTATTCATCTTGAAGACAGATCCAAGACAGGATTCTGTATTCCGAACCAGCACATCTAGTGGAAAGTTCTCCCTTTTGGTTTAAAGGTAGCACCATCCCTTTTCCAAAAAGCCATCTGTCGTATTTTCCAGCCAATTTTGGCAAGTGCGGCAATATACATCGACGATATTCGCTCTCAGCCACGATGAACGAGTCACTTGCCAACTCCTTGAGAAATTTGCGAAAATTGTGAAACAACATGGCATTATGCTTTCTCGAGAGGAAAATGAATATTGCCCAGGCGAAATTGAATTTCTTGGTATGCACCTCAACAAAGGTACATACTATCCAGGGCCACATATTACTCAAGAATTATTGAAGTTTCCTCAAGACAACTTCACAACAAAACAAGTTCAGCAATTTCTTGGGATAATTAATTATCTCAGGGATTTTGTCCCAAATATTGCAAAGCTTCTGATTCCTTTGCAATCCATGCTGAAAAAGAACTCCCCACCTTGGGGAAAAACTCAGACCAGGGCAGTCGCTGAACTTAAAGAGATTATGCAAAATCTCCCACCATTGCAAATACCATCAACAGGTAAAAGAATTCTTCAAACTGACGCCAGTGATGAATACTGGGCAGCCATCCTGTTCGAAGAAATTGATGGTAAGAGACTCCTTTGTGCTCATAAAAGTGGAAAGTTTTCCCAGGCTGAAATTCATTACCATTCCACTTTTAAAGAAATCCTAGCAAAAAAATGGGATCAAAAAATTTGAGTTTCATCTCATTGGCCATCATTTTTACGGTAGAATTAGACATGGCATCTTTTCCTCGATGACCAAGTTTAAATGTAAAACGATTCCAAACCCTCAGTTGCTTAGATGGGCTGAATGGTTTTCAAAATACTCTTTTGAAACCAAACACATTCCTGGAAAAAAGAATGTACTTGCTGACTTTTTGTCAAGACCCAAGGCACCAGCTGAAATCAACATGTACATCAAGAGACACGCTTTCCATATGCTCAATCATGGTGTCAAATACAAGATTGAGAAAATCAAGGACTTGCCAAGCTGGAAATTTCCCCAGGAGATTATTCAAGCAAATCCGTAACAACAGTCTTCGAGAACCCGGAGAACCTCATGTGGCAAAGTCACACGGATCTATTCGATTCAATGGAGGTTCGATTCTTTATCCTTTCGAGCTAAATTTGAATTATCCTTTCATTCATCCTCTTATCCGGAAAGAAGATGATTTCCCGATCAGCTCAAAACGCTGTTATGGTACTTAACCAATAAGTACTTAATAGCCATTGAAATCCCCACCGTAAGATTCATTGCAAATCTCACAAGGATATTCATGCTCGGAAGAAATGTCGAAAATGAATGTGATAAGAATCTTTTAGACTTTCTAAATTGGTTCCATCATCCTACATGTTGGAAACAAGACTTAGAAAGAGAATTAAGAACCATGACACCAAACCCTGAAGTTCACACCGTCCTGTTTTCCGACGCCCATGGACTTTTTGCGAAATAATGGTACTATTCTTGATAAACCACTCGAAATAGGAACCACATCCTATAAACCTCACTTGAATAGCCGAGAAGCTCGGATTCACAAATCTTATCCGAGATCTGTTAGATTTTGTGAAAACGAGTATCGCAAACTCCAGAGAATCCTATGCCAAGAAAACAAAACCATTCCTGAAGACATATGGAATAATGTACCTACTACGTGGGATCATTATGACCTAGCACCAGAAGCCAAGGAAGCACTCAATCAGTACAGACAAGCTACATCGTCCCAAGAGCATGAAATGACAAGCGAAGACGACATTGTCCAGTCTACTCAAGACCCCTATGCACGCTTTGGAGGACCTCTGTCCCAGGATCCCTACGAACAGGGACCTTCGTCCTCATTCCAGAACATGGACACATCGTATTATGCGTAAACCTCAAATTGGCCTCAGCCAAGCATTCCAGCTCCCACTGATGATGAAAACACAACCGGCGTAAGAAGAAGCATCACATTGGGCTCATGTACAAGCATCATCATCAGGAGATTGAATCAAATCCTTTCACCCGAAGATCTTGAAGCTCTTCAAAAATACGAGGCTCATCTCCTAGAAAACAGCTCGGAGGACTCGGACTGTCCGTAGCTACAATGCCCACGACGGACGAGACCGTTGAGTCCGTACAATTTCACCGTAGCGAGTCACCGTTCACTTTTACCGTAGCACTAGGCTAGGGAATGTACCGTTCACGTACGATTCTTCGTTCATAGTGTGCGAATAATTCCCTCCCGGAAATTTCCGGTATCCCCCTGTTGTATCCGGACCCATCAGCTTGGTCCTTGTTTATTGCTTTGTGACCTCATTTTGCCTATATAAGGCCATGAGGATGTATTGTGTTGGGCAGAGTCCCTTGAAGTAAAGTGTGTGCTTTGTGAAAATACCTCCCCATGGCTTTCTAAATCCCTCTTCTTCTCTAGCCTGGTATGATCCTTCGAGAAATGCAGCTTGGGTAGGTTAGAAACGTTTCCATCCTGGTATTTTTTGGGTGTCTCTAGGCTCTGAACTAAAGGGTTGAGTAGTTTTCTGCTAAAAGGCTGTCCCTGAAGGGCTTGAACAGGAGTTGTTCACCCAATGTGGATGCATACTTGCAGGAAATTTACTCTCCTTCCCTGGTTCTAAGTCTAGGTCCATTCATGGTATTGTTTTCCGAAGAAAGATCTTTCAACCATCTGTGATAGCTCTTTGGGAATAGAAGTGAGGAAGACATGACCATTTGAGTCTATATCTAGACTACAAATATCTGTATGTATAATTTCTAATATTTCTGTACTCCTCTTAGCACCTTTCTTTGACTTGTTGGTCTGTTTTCCCTTTATACAGTCCACACAAGTGTCATAATCAGTAAAATCTAGAGTATTAAGTACTCCATCATTTACTAGTCTCTTAATTCTATCCATGGAGATATGTCCTAACCTCCGATGCCACAACATAGAGGAATTCTCATTCACAACACATCGTTTTATCCCAGCGTTATCATGAACGTGCATCGCATTATTAACGGTATTGTCTTGTAAATTAATTCGAAAGAGACCGTCAGACAAAATACCGCTCCCAACAATTTCAGATTTATACGATAAATTGAATGTTAAATCTGAAAATTCAAAGGAGTATCCAAAAAGTACAAGTCTTGAAACTGAAATTAAATTCCTAGAAAAACTAGGAATATAAAAGGTCTTTTCCAAAATTAAAACAAAACCACTATGGAGAACTAATCTGCATGTCCCAATAGCTTCCACACGCGAGCGCATCTTGTTTCCTGAATAGATGCCTTGTTCACTTCCCACTGGTTTCCGCTGGTTCTGAAAACCTTGCAAGGAATTCGAAATGTGAATTGTAGAATCAGAATCAATCCACCAAGTGTTGTGACTCACATCAACCATATTAGTTTCATAACATACACATATGAGTTGGTTACCTTTCTTTTGGAGCCACGTCTTAAATTTAGCGCAATCCTTCTTCATGTGTCCCTTCTTTTTACAGAAGAAGCACTTGGATTCCTTCTTAATGCCAGCTTGGGGAGGTAGAGGCATCTTACCCTTCCCCTTTTGCTTGCCTTGCCCTTTATACTTATCCCGTGTTGCCATATGAGCACTTTCTCCTTTCTCCATTAGTAGCCTCTCTTCCTCTTGAACACACATGGTCATGAGTTCATTAATTGACCATTTAGTGTTATGTGTGTTGTAAGAGATCTTGAAGGGAGCATACTCTTGTGGGAGAGTATTTAGGATATAGTATACAAGAAAGGATTCTCGATATCCCAACCTCAAGATTCTTCACTGAGCTGCAATGTCCCTCATCTTCATGATGTACTCACACACACCTCTTACACCGGGTAAGCTTCAATGATGAGAACTTCATAATTAGGGTCATGGCATGCGCCTTCTCGAAGACTCAAATTGAGCATCAATAGCCTTCAGCAATTCCTTGGCATTATTATACCGAATGACTGAACCACGAATGCTAGCGAGAGTTTTGTCTTTATGTACATCACACCGAGACGGTTGGACCGCTCCCATTGAGCATAATGAGTATGCTTAGCATGAGTACTATTCTCAGTAGGTTGAGGTGGTTCGTCTGACCTAAGAGCATAATCAAGATCCATGCACCCCAATTGAAGAAGAACTAATTCTCTCCATTCTTTAAAGTTATTTCCATTTAGCTCGGGAACAATGATACCAGAACTAATCGTAGGTGGTAAAACTGCATTATAATCAAAGGAAACTTATGCATCAATATATTTGAGGCAAATAGACTTAAATCATATTTTACCAATGTAAAACATGTTTTAAAATATGAATCACATAACATCAAAAACTACCTGTGGGTTAAGTTTCTAATTTAAATTGATTCATAATTACTTCATGATGAAACTATCAAATTATATTCCCTTTCTTAATCCCTGTGGGTAAATTAAGAAAGATAAAATAATATTTCATCCTAATTAATCACATTAATATATTGAAAATTCCTGTGGGATAAAATTCATAATATTAATGTGAATAATTACAATTATTGTCTTTAACTATATGTGATCCAAAGGCTCTTAATGTATATAATTTAATATAATCAAGGATGCTGTGGCTAATCCTTAATTAATTAAATATATACGGATCACTAGACATTTAAATTTACGAGAAAATATTCATAAAATTGCATATAAGGCTAGAATAGTAAAATCACGTGCAAAAGGGGGGTAAAACAGGAATTTTACGCACAAAAAAGGGCAAAATCATAAATTTTTACGCCCGGGGGGCAAAACCGAAAAACTGCATGCTCGCTTTTCCGTTGCACGCGCTCACTTCAGCCCGTCGGCCGCGTGCGTCGCACGCGCCCACTGCAGTCTTTCAGGCGCAGCGTGTGACACACGCGCCCATTGTAGACCCTCGGGTGCGTGCGTTGCACGCGCCTGCTGTAGCCCTTGGGCTTTGTCCGAGCACCTTTTACCCTAGCAATTCGCTCTCTGCCTTCGTAGGACTAGGTAGACTATAGATTTTCTTCGACTCGACCCACTTACTAGAGGGATGCTACTTTGATACCAAATTGTCATGAGCTAGTAGTTTCTTGGCCGTAGAACAACCCGTGTGATGCTTGACGAGTAGAATTCACCAGGCAAACCTTCGTTCCATTATTGTTCTAGAGAACACACAGCGAATAACTTCCTTAGATAAGATCATACCATGCACAACTTAGCTTAGACATCTAATTGATTGAGTGAGATAGTATATCTCTTTAGACTCAACAACTAGTCTTGGCCTTACCATTGTCTCGTTAAGAGAGTGGCATCAACTCCCAATTAGTTTGTGCATGGAAAGCTAAATAATCATTATGTCCTAAAACTCATAGCGCCAATTGTCCTGATATCACTCCCACGGACTAGTTGTATTTATCCCCTTTGCATCCTTACTTTCACTCGATAACCCCAAGCACTACTTACAAGTGTCACAAGCTCCTAAGTAAGACAATCATTATATCCTAAAACTCATAACAACAGCTGTCTTGATACCACTCCTACGGACTAGTTGTATTTATCCCCTTTGCATCCTTACTTTCACTCGATAACCTAAGCACCACCTTACAAGTGTCACAAGTAGAGGAGAATTCACAGACCGTGACACTATGCTTTGAGATTTTAGTTGCCGACCTTTAACTTGTGAGGCATAATGTCTTATTTATAGTGCCAAACCTAGGTTAACTTCAATATTACAGGCTTAACTTAAACCTTTAAATGTTATGGGCTCTAATAATTTAAGGCTTGTCTCTAATCAAACTCTCAATGGGCCGAATTACGACCCATTACCATGTGATTTTCGGCCACCAAACCTCTTATCCCTAGCCAAATTTTGGCTTTATTTCACAGGCTCCATCTATTGAAATTTTAAGCTCAAAATTGTCTACCACCAGTCCAATGCAAATGCACTTAATGAAAAGATAGTTATGTAATAAATGCTCCTAAAGCTATATGCCATGCAATTTAATTTTAATTTTTTTTTGTTTGAGGTTAAAGATTAATTCATGATTTTCAATGCAATTAATTACTAAATGATTAGCTAAAATTTAGACGTCAACACGGTCTTTGTAACTTGTACACAGTGAAGTCTTTCTTTGAGAAGACACTTGACGCAATTCCCGGCTCTATGTTGGACGCACCTGTTGCGAAGGTTCCACCCAGTTCAAAAAACCATTTCAGCCAAAATACATTATGTGCTGCCTCCTCAATCCAAGGAAAGGGAACAAGAGGCATGATATGCATAATCATCATTCTTTTATTTGTGCAACAACTCCCTCAGATATCTTTTAATACCAAAGTCAATAGGAAATGGAGAGATATTAGTCATATAGGTCATCTATCATCACTGCTTAGAAAGGTGGTTTGCCTACACTGTATAACCAGACAAGTGGTCACACGGTTATCTTGTCTGTATCGCCTGGTGTTTGCAATTTTCACATCTTTTTTTTATTGTAATGATGAGGATCTTAAGACAATTAGTCTCATCTTCTCCCGACACTTGCCAAAAGGAGGTCAGCGTGGTAGCTGTGATTATGTTTGGCCGTTGAGATGTTACTTAGTAGAGGCTGTGTGATAGGCAAGTGAATTCCCAAGAACCATCCGCTCTTTTGGTTCATTAGACAGACAAAGAAGTATCATCCTAAAAAAGTCATTAGCGACTTTAAATTGTTGGAAATTAATCCAAAGAAAAAAACACTATTTGTTGTAATCAGAACATCAATGTAAATAAGACGATAAGAGCAATATAATATCATTCTTTTTATGTAAACTTACAAATCTTGGAGAAGAATAAAATAAGATATCACTGGAAAAATAACATAAAATTGAAGGTGAGGTACGGATATCCGAATCTTCTTAAGACGATTAGTTCCTGCAAAGGTGCTCCACAGATTCACAAACTATACCTCCCAAGATACAGCACCTCGAACCTGTTTGGATTAGCACTATGCAAACAGGACTCAGTTGAACCCTTCAATTGAACCAGCACACTCAGAAAAATTAGAAGAGTAGAAAGTATTTCAAAGCCTTTTGGAATCAGGTCGGAAAAACCAAAACCAAAAATCTTAATGAAGCTCCATGCTCCTATCTATTTATAGAGATTTTTGGTTCATGTACAGAAGAGATACATGAATTAAATAGATGCATATATCCATGAAATTCATGAATTAAGAGATACGCGAATCTAAGAGATTCATGAATCCAAAGACACATGGATTCAAGAGATTCGTGAACTCAATAAATACATGAACTAAAAGATACATGAATCTAGGAAATTCATGAATGCAAAAGAGATACATGAACAGAAAAGACGTATTTTAATTTATTGGCTTTCGTTGATCCATTAACCATAATTATAACAATCCCCCACATTAATGGATCAACAAAACATTTTTGACTCGAAGGAATCTGAGCATGCCTGTTGAAAAACACTACATCAAGATAGGTAGCTTTTGCTTTGAACCTTTTTTAGTGAAAGCCTATCAGACTTACTTAACTAGTCGATGGACTAAGCCTTGAATCGCCAGTTGTTTGTGTAAGCCTAGACAAGAAACCTCACACGGAGTATTTCCAATTCAAGATTGGTTCTTGGTTATGTTCGTTCTTTCGACCTTGAACCTCTCAGGATTCATGTGTGCTTTAGAAAATCTAGCCTTTAAAGATTTTCACAGAATTGGCCAGCTCCACACATATAGGTGCATTCCTATTAAAGATATCCTACCATATCTTACTTGGATGTTACATTCCAAGTTATAGGAATCATTAAACGCATAGCGTACCCTTAATAACGCTATAGGAAAGCACTGTTGCATCATAGGAATGGGAGACTGTGCTTACACTAGAGTTTCAAGAATTTGCATTGTCCTATTGAACTTAGACCATGGGATCTCTAATCGCATAGGTTAGGTTTCCACCCTGGAATCTCTTTATTGGGTTAAGGCTCTTAAACCCATTTCCCTCGATGCACAGTTTATCTGCTCTCTTGACAAACCTTTTGTCAGCGAATCCACAATATTTTCCTTTGACTCTACAAAGTCTAAAGAAATGATTCCATTTGAGAGCAACTGCCTTACGGTATTGTGTCTACAACGAATGCGTCTAGACTTACCGTTATAAATCACGTTATGCACGCCCACACTTTTAGAAAATTGTAGGATGGCATTTTTCCATTCCATAGCTCATATGGAGTTTTACCTAGCCTTTTGTGGGGTATTTTATTAAGTATAAAATTTGCAGTTAAAACTCCCTCCCCCCACAAGTTATGAGGTAAACCTGAACTCAAAAGCATGGCATTAGCCATCTCCTTTAGTGTTATGTTCAATCATTCAGCAACTCCATTTTGTTGTGGAGTATAAGGTGCAGTCGTTTAGAGAATTATTCCAAAACTAGCACAAAACTCTTTGAAATTGATCGAACTGTATTCTACTCCTCTATCAGACCTAAGCACTTTGATTCGTTTATCAAGTTGGTTTTCAACTTCATTTTTATACTTGACAAACATGCTCATAATCTCATCTTTGCTAGTTAATAAATAAACATAGCAAAATCTAGTACAGTCATCCACAAATGTGATGAAGTACTTCTTTCCACCTCTAATTTCTACAAACTTTAAATCACATAGATCACTATGGATTAATTGTAGAGGTTCACTTGTTCTTTAAATGGATTTGAAAGGTTTCTTGGCAAACTTGGCCTCAACACAAATCTCACACTTGTAACGAGCATCCAACTCAAATCTTGGAATTAACCCCAAGTTTGCTATTATTTTCATTGTACTATAGTTTACATGTCCTAATCTACCATGCCATAGATAAGGAGACACAACAGTGTAAACTGAAGACTTTTCTTTATTAATAGTCTTTGGGTACACATAATTCGAGTTTACATCAATGACAGTCATATTAGCTTTAAACAGGTCATTACACAAGTACCCTTTCCTCACATACATCCCTCCTTTTGAAAGTACAAATTTGTCAAATTTAAATACAACTTTGAAACCCTTCTTGACAAGTATGGGGTCAGAAATTAGGTTTTTCCGAATCTCTGGTACATGTAGCACATTCGGTAGGGCGACCTCCTTGCCAGATGTAAACTTTAGGATCACCTTTCCTCTTCCAACAATCTCTGCAGATGCAGAGTTAGCCATATAAAGGTTCACATCTTCTTTAGCCTTCTTATAAGATGAGAACATGTGTTTGTCTGCACAAATGTGTTTGTCTGCACAAATGTGATTTGTGGCACTTGTGTCTAGCCACCAGCCATTAGTGTTCGACACCAGAGATGCTTAAGACATTACCACAGCAGATAGTCTCTCAATATTATCATGTTCTATCAAATTCAGTTGTTGGGCTGCACCATCATTCTTGCCTTTTTTCGGGCACTTCTTGCAATCCTTAGCACGATGGCTAGGCTTGTTGCATATAAAACATGTCCCTTGAAATTTCTGGAACTGTTCCTTTTGCTTACCTTTTCCTTGAAAAGACATTTTCCTTTTTCTATCTTGCTTGGATTTGGAAGATTCCACAACATTGGCCTTTGGCTCAAAAGAAGGGTTCGCACTCCTTCTATTGTCCTCCACGATTCTGAGGCGCAGAATGAGATCTTCAAGGCTCATCTCCTTTCGTTGTGCTTCAAATAATTTTTGAAGTCTGACCAGCCCGGAGACAGTTTCTCAATCATAGCTGCCACTTGGAATGATTCACTAAGTATCATTCCCTCAGCAGAGATGTCACTCAGAATTAATTGTAATTCTTGAACCTAACTCATGACAAATTTAGAATCCACCATATTGTAGTCCAAGAATTTGGCAACCACAAATTTCTTGGTGCTAGCGTCCTCAGTCTTGTATTTCTTCTCTAAGGACTCTCATAACTGTTTAGCAGATTCAATATTACACTAAACATTATAAAGAGGATTCACTAAACAAGTTAAGGATATAATTTCGGCATAAGAAGTCCCCATGCTTCCAAGCCTCCAATGCACCGAACGTCGTGACATCTTGCTCATCGGACTAATTATCGGGCACACCTCCGATAAATATTTCGGAGATTGAGCATAGTCGATAGAAGAACATCTTTGCCCCACTTTTAAAGCCCACTTCGGTGAATTTCTCCGGTTTCTCATTAGTTGTAACTGGAGGTATTGCCATCACAATAGGCAAAGTTCGTTGAACTACCCTTTTAGAAACAAAGCCAAAAGCCATTTGGCATGTACTGTTTTGAAAAACAGTCCCGAGCATACCAGTCGTATAACTTGTACCCGCACCACCAAAATTGGTGTTAGCCCAATGGCCTGTAGCATAGGCTGCTACAAATTCAGACCCTGAGGGTTGAACATCTTCCATAGCAACGGTCGAATTGACCAAAGGAACGTCTCCTAAAACATTCGGGACATTGAAGGGCACTTGATTGTTTTAAGCCATCTCAATAATCTGACAAGAACAACAAACAGTGAGTGAATAATCGCCTTAAGATTGTTGGAAATTAATCCAAAGAAAACAACACTGTTTGTTGTAATCAGAACATCAATGTAAAAAAAACAATAACAGCTATATAATATCCTTCTTTTTATGTAAACTTACAAATCTTGAAGAAGAATAAAATAAGATATCACTGGAAAAATAACATAAAATTGGAGGTGAGGTACGAATATCCGAATTTCCTTAAGGCGATTAGTTCCTGCCAAAGATGCTCCACAGATTCACGAACTATGCCTCCCAAGATACAACACCTCGAACCTGTTTAGATTAGCACTATGCAAACAGGACTCAATCGAACCGTTCAATTGAAATAGCACACTCAGAAAAATCAGAATAGTAGAAAGTATTTCAAAGCCTTTTGGAATCGAGTCAGAAAAACCAAAACCAAAAACCTTAATGAAGCTCTATGCTCTTATCTATTTATAGAGATTTTTAGTTCATGTACAGAAGAGATACATGAATTAAATAGACGCATATATCCACGAAATTCATGAATTAAGAGATACGTGAATCCAAGAGATTCATGAATCCAAAGACACATGAATTCAAGAGATTCGTGAACTCAATAAATACATGAACTAAAAGATACATGAATCTAGGAAACTCATGAATTCAAAAGAGATACGTGAACAGAAAATACGTATCTTAATTTATTGGCTTTCATTTATCCATTAACCATAAGTATAACATAAATAACATCATGCTGTCACATATTTGCCATTGAATAAGCCAATGAACCTTAACATAATGCAATCAGATGATGAAGCCAATCGATATTGTTCCCTTTTTTTTTTTTTCTGCACTATGTGAACGAAGTAGGGCATTGAATGAAAATCAAAAGATAAAGATGGACGATAGAAAGAAGCTAAAAAAGATACCTATTTCCCTTCATTAGAGAAGTGGAAAGGCCTCTACCTGTTTGTTTGATCCAAATGAGTTAATTTTCATTTGAACTAAAAGTAGCGTCTAAGCTTTTCATCACGTTGTTATCTTTAAACATTCTAAGCGTATGGTAGCAACTGGTGTATGACATATCCTCAATCTCCTTTACTTTTCAAATGGGATGACATTAAAATTTTTGTTAGAAGTACAATGTGATTATAACGTCAAACATGAATTACATACAAAATAGGAATCAATCTAGCTTTGAATAAATTAAAAAATAAAATAAAGGAAAAATAGACATGTTACAGATTACAAGGGAAAACATAGCAATCGTGCTCCTTAGATAAGACGCATGTTGTGGGAAAATTATTTTTTTTCTTTTTGCAAGGAAAAGAGCACACAGTTTGCCCTAGGGGTGAGTATGGTTCGGATTGGGCCGGTCCACCCCTTAACCCTAGGACCAACCCGCACAGTGCCGGTCCTCAATTTTTGGGATCGAGGACCGACCCTATTGAGCTTGGGACCGAGGATCGGACCGACCTAATGAGTTCGGTCCAGTTCCAGGGTCAACTCGGGACCAACTGATAATTTTTTATTTCATTTTTTGTACTCTTTAAAATAACGATTGAGGACTGGACCAACCTAATAGGTTCGGTCCGGTTTCAAGGTCAACCTAAGACTAACTAATAATTTTTATTTCATTTTTTGTACTCCTTGAAATGGCAACCGAGGATTGTACCGACCTAATGGATTCGATGATGAGCAAGGTCAGCTAAGAAAGGCAAGCGGTGAGGGTCAAGTGAGGTGAGCGTCGAACAAAATGAGTATTGAATGTCGAGCGGGGAGCAACAAGCCAAGCGAATATCGAGCGGCGAGTGACACGAGTGACCCAAAGTGAGCGAGGCGAGTGTCGAGTGGTGAGCGGAGAAGTTGTTTTTTTTTTTTTTTTTTTTTCGATTTTAGCAAATTGAAGATTAAGAGAACAAATAAGACAGAAGAGAACGAATACTAAAGAATAATGCTATAAGGTGCCTTTTTGGATGTCGTGAGAATTCCTCTCAAAAACATTTTTCTCATTCGTAAATTATGACTATCGACGCCATAGTAAAAAGCATTAAAAACCTAAGTTATTAAAAAATAATGTAAAATTACTTGAATTTCTCATTAAAAAGCTATTTAATATTATTGACACCGTTTATTTTAAGATTTTCTTTATATAAAATAATTATAAATAATATATATATAAATAGTTAGGATTGGTCCGAATTGAACTGACTCGGAACTTTCAGAACCAAGAATCGACCCACATAAGACTTGGTCAGAAATTCTAGGACCCAAGGACAGAAGCCCGTCTCTTTGAGAATCGGGCCGGAGACCAGGTTGGGCAAATTTGGTCTAGGGTCAATCCAGGGTTGACCCTAGACCCATGCTCAACTCTAGTTTGCTCATAGAAGAAAAAAAAAACTATAAAATCTCTAAAATCATAAATGGATGTGTCCTTTTCTCTTTTTAAGAAATTGGGTCTACTTAGGGGACATAGGCTTAATTTTTTGTAAGATAAGAGAGATTCAATTTGACAAAAATAAGAAAAGTTTATACTTAAGATTGAAAATGTCACTCAACTCCACTAGGTAACCTATTTTTGTCGGCAAGAGTTAATCGAGTAAATTAATTAGAAATTCCTCTAAAAAAAACTAGTGTTTATTATTAGATCTTTGGTCAGTATATATATATATATATACATATTCCAATTGGACTTTCTTATTGATTCACCAGTTATGTGGGCAATTTAATGGGTTTTCATTAGCGATGCAGGGATTATTTAAACATACTCGTCTTATCATTTCATACATCAGATTAGTTATTGGAAATTGAAATTGTTATATGTCGAGTTGGTTTGAAAGGAAATGGAACATTTTTTTATTAATTTTACTGGATTGACTATGGTTAGAAAAAATAAAATAAAAAGGGCGGTTCATGGAAGATTTTCCGGGGGCGATATTGCGACATTTTTTTCTTTTTGGTCTGAGGAGCATCCGATTTTGATATTTCCATCGCAATTTTTAGGGAAATTAAAATTTTCAGCCGGCATAAAAAATATAAAATCTTCCGATTTTCATATATATATATATATATATATATATATATATATATATATGGGGCCCACTGAGAAATCTGAGATCACCAGACGTCAATTGCCCGCTCCCCCTCCTTCTCCGCCTTCCTCCCATCCCATCCCGATTATCGAAATCGCGACGGCCGCCGAGTGATTTCCATGGCTTCCCACTTGAAGAATCTATCATGGGCTCGATCGCCGGAGAAGACGCCGATTGGAACATCGTCGCCACGAGCTGGACCGTCTCAGCCGGCCGTCTCGCCGATTCGGTGGCTGTCGAGTCGCCTCTTTCTCCGATCGATGATGGCGCGGCCGGGTCATCTCCGAAAACTCCTCTCCTTCTGCGCCTTCCGTCGCCCGATCGCGGCCCCTGCGAAATCACTAGTAAGCTTTTTCTGACTCACTCGCCGCTTCTTTTCGTGCAGTGAATTAGTAATTAGTCATGACTATGAGATGAGATGCGGTCGCTCTGTCGCGGGGTTTTTCCAAGTTCCGTCATTTATTGCGTTTGGATTTTGTTTTGTCCTTGATTCGAAGCGATACGAGGCAGACCATCATCGATTAGGGGCTTTCGAATGATTCGTGTCGATGGGATGTAGTGGTTCATTTGTGCGTGTCCTTTACACCTCGAGTGCCTGATCATTACTCGCTTGAGCCTCGAAGAAGAATTATTTGAGTGCCTTTGTTACGGTTATTATGAGTGACGAAAGAGTTCTGTCTGCTGCAGTTAGTTTCGCTCAGAGACATGAGGTGCGCCAAGTCTATGTCCGAAGCACTGCTCGAGTTTATGAGATTTACTACGCCCCCAAGCAGCAGACGGCCAATGAGTATCTCTGTACAGTTCAATGTGGCATTGTTGAAAGGGACGGAGTTTGTGACGGGGATGTCCCTCAAGCAGTTAATCTTGCTTCTCATGGGGATTCTATGGATGATCTTGCCGGAGGAAGATCCAAAAGCGAGATCAATTTGAATGCTGGCAAAGATGACTGGGTTGAAGTGAAGGTGCCCAGCACTTCATTTGAAACTAACAGAGATGTCTCTACATCTTTGAAGTCCTCTGTCAAGATGGTAATAGACTCGCTCTCTTGTGTATGTGGATGTAGCTTCCTTTCCTTTCTTTTTTTATCGTCTCATATCCTATAGTTGATTCTGAACTATGCGCGTGTCCTATTTGTTGAGACCTCAAGGTGATTCCCGGTTGTGATGCTTGTGCGGCAGGCAAGACATATGTAGGACATGAAGGTACTTGGAGTGCTTATGAGATTGTATATGGATCCAAATTAGAATTAGGACGCACCTTAAATTTTGAAAAAGGAAATGAACAGAAAACAACTGTAAGGAATGTTGTCAGCATATCAAAGGAAGATTTCAACATGCTTAAATTAGGTATCACTATTGGAGACAAGCGCAATTTTATTTTTCTCCTTTGCTCTTCTTTTATGATGCTGGTTAAATTCTGTTCAGGATTTTTACGAGGCAACAGCTGAGATTACTGATGCAGACCCCTGCACATCTCTCACAATTCGTCTGCTCTCAGTTCAAAGTGGAGATTGCGTGTATATAGACAAAATCTATGTGTTTGCAGAACCTGTGGAATCTAACATTGAAGATGAGGACAGGCAATCGGGAACTGCATCTGGAACTTCACTAATGGCTATGCTTGTGCCTAGCATCCTGCAATTATCTAAAATGAGAACCGCTGGCCAAATACAGGATAAAGATGCTTTTGATGTGAGGAATAACCAGAAGTGCCCACCTGCTGTTTCAGAGACAAAAGAACCCGATCTGGGTTTGAAAGTAACTGTAACAGCCGATGTTGCAAATAGAGGTGGACATGTTACCAGCATTTTTGATACTCAGCATATGGGGAGGGTTATTTCTGAACCAGCTCAGGAAACTGTACAGGAAATGGGTACTAACAGAAAGCAGGATGTTTCTTACAGTCATTTTGAAAATGTCCTAGAACAGCTTGTTTCCTGAGTTAGCAGAATAGAAAGTCTCTGCTTGAGATTCAAAGAAAATATGATTAAGCCAATTAGCAGCATTGAAGCGAGGCTGCAACGGGTAGAGGAGCAACTTGAAGTGATTAACCACAGAGCGGTGAGTTCAGGACTGCAGACTTGCAAGAGATTTTTGGCCCCAGAATGTTCCTTTAGTGAGTCAAATATAACCTCCTTGTATGAAAGTAATTGTGGAGAATCTCATTCTGACGGGGGTTCTTCAGATATATTATGTGTTCCACCTGATGAAACCCGTGATACTGTGAGTACCTCCCAATTGCTTCCAAGTTTTACCATGTCAGCTCCAGACTTTCCACATGGAGAGGATGATGAGGAAAGCCACGTATTACAGCAAGTTGCTGACTCTCCAGGGGAAAAACCTAGACCTGCATCGTCTATAGATGATGCTTTGGCATCTGCCCTTGCTGGGTTTGCATCTTCTATCACGATTTGCCCTCCAAATTATACACAGTCACTGGCTGTCGAGGTTCCTGAGTTCTCAAATGAAGATGAGGAAAATTTTGATGAGAGAACTTCACCCGAAATACCATATGATGGAGCACAAAATTCTGTCTGCATGACTGATGGGATGGAGCGTGCAATGGAAATAATTTCTTCTGAGTTACCTTCCGGTAATGGTGAGAGCAATACTGATAGAACTATTACTAGCAACGATGGTCGCTCTGAGAAAATCAATAAGGAAAGTGATTATCGGTCGCCTTGTGATAAAGAAAAATGTTATGTACATGTTACAGGTGGTGAACATGAGAGAGAGGAGATAAATGAACCCGAAGAAGCCAGCAGCCAAGTGAGATGTGTCCTAGCCGGTGAAGATACTGATGTTAAAGATGAGATGCCTTGGGTACAGATTGACGGTGGCCCTCATCTTTTGAAGGAAGTGGAGTCCGTTGATTGCACTAGAGCTTTTGAAGTTGCAAATGGAAAGTCTGAGGGGAGCATTCTGCATGATATTCTCACATTTTCACGGGCTGCTTGTGCGATGGACTTCAAGGCCCCAATTTTGGATGTGAAATTTATAGCTCAAGAAAAATCTGATTCGCACTCTCCTTAAAGCTTTATGGGATGAAATGCCGGAATCAAATGTTAGCCTTCCCTGTGATGACCAGAGCTGTGATTCATCTGGCGAGCAAGATGACTTGATTGTAGTGGACAATGCGGAGTTGCTGAGCCATGCAACAGGCTGTTGTTTCACAGTTGATTTTGACTGTTGTGATTTGCTTGAGACTCCTGTCAACAAGCATGCTGAGAAACCGCAAGATAATTCGAGAACAAGCAAAAGCAGCATTTTATTCACTAATTCCCTTTTCTTGGCCTCATCACAAGCACAAGAAGTAACCTACAATACATATGACATCACAAATAACAACAAAGTCATAACGATCTTGTGGACAACTCAAAATTCTTTTCACTTAAAAAAAATGGCTCACATTGATCTAAAACAATTATATTTGTCTACTCATTTTCAACTATGATAGCTGAAGAAACTTCTTTTTCATTTTCAAGTACTTTACATTTCATTATAAAGTAGGATAGACGATAAAATAACACTATAATAAATGCTTGGTAACACTTCTATTCAATTTTCATCGTTGAAACTTCATTATTCGAATGGTTAGCCAATGATGCTTCAGCTTACATTATGTAGATGGAGGTTGATATCATCCATCAAGTAGTTCCGATATCATCTCTGTGGCTCGGTAAGAGAATTTCGTATTGATCTATTTGAAATATTTGCATTTCAACCATTCTTTATATCGGGCGTAACCATAGAATCTCCTCCTAGGATTCATTCGAGTCCACGATATTCTTCTCATACTCAGTAACCCACAAAAAGAGAAATGCTCGCCTTCTCTTTTGTTTTGGTGAGAGGAATTTGAGTCGCTATTGAAAGTACTACTCTCTATTTCCAATATTCGATGATGAAATTTGGGGAAAATTGAAATTAGGGTTCAAGATTAAGGTTTGAGTGCTTCAATGGGGATTTTGGTCAATTTAGGGTTTTGGGTTTGGGTCAATTGGGGGAGACAGCGTTGTTTTGACTGATTTAGGGCTTTTTATTTTGGCTAACTATGAAAATAGCGTCATTTTGGGTGAGTTAAGGCTAAGCCATCTCCCTAGCGAGCCACGTAGGTGAGCAGTATTTATAAAAAAATTGCTATGTAAAATTTCTAGCAAGGTTCATTGGACTTCGCATTCAGGTGTCCCATTTTTAAAAAATAATGGCATTTAAGTATCCCTACTCCAGGTATTCTTTTGCCCAACTATTCCGTCCAAATTATCGGAATCGCAACCCCTAACGAGCAATTTCATCACTTCCCAATTGAAGAATCAAGCATGAGCTTGAGAAGGCACCGATTGGTCACAGCATCGCAATGAAATGAAGTCTTAGCTGGCCGTCTCGCTGTTTCAATGACCCTCGATTCCTCTCTAAAGTATATGTCGCAACTTTTAAGCAATCGGTTATGAATGTGGAAATCGGTTTGTGTACTTCACATTTTCAGTGGAAAGTCTGATTTGTAGTGGAGCTGAGCTGAGGACTATAAATTTGATTTAACTCGTGCCGAACAGTAGAGACTCAGGTCAATTATCTTATGAAATATGAGTCTTGGCTCAGTTAAGCCCAAATGCAAGTCCAATATAATTGATAATTTGTTATGCTTTAAATGTCTTGTAATGAAAACAAAATAATAATTTAATTACGCGATTAGGCCCAGGAGCTACTTGGGTTTAAAAATTGAACTCAAGTTGACTCAACTAGCAGTCCAAACTTGATCAAATTGAACTAATTAAGTTGACCTTGAATAGCTTATGGATAGTATTGGAAGATATGCATCAAATCCGATCCTGGGAGATAGGCTCGGAATCTCTGATTGATCGGAATCTCAAATTGATTTTTAATTAGTTAGGAATTTTAGATTGAGATTAGATTCTGATTACACAAATATTTCTTTGCCTTTTATTATTTCATCTCTGTACTATAATTACATAAGAATTGTACATCAAAATACAAACTGAATATACATAATTCACAGATCTCTCTAGTCTTCTTCATCTTCTTTCATGGTATCAAAGCCTTGGCTTCTGACCTTTCTTCGCTTCCGCTCTTGATTGCCCACCAAAAGAGATCTGAGTCACATAACAGATCTACCATCTTGGTATAGGAATCATTATCGAAGAAGAAGACTAGAGCCTTTTTTTTTTTTTTTTTATCTCCAATGGCTGACGACCAGTCCACCCCAAAAGCTTCACCACCGTCACAGACCCAAAATTTCCTTGCAATGACACAACAGCAAACAATCCAGGCGCAGCCTGTTCAATGGAGACCCACACAGGCTTAGTTTGGTCTGGGGCAACCCTTTGCGGGTCAACCATTCTAGTGGGTACCTTACCCATTGTATCTCGGGACGAACCCGAATACATCATCGCCCATTTATGTAGGCCACCAGGGAGCCCATGTCCAATCTGAGAGGAGCTCACCAGTCGTCAATGGGGCAAGCCCGAACCCCAGACTGGAGCAGGTAAGCAAGTCTAGAGAACCAGGTATGGGAACGAATCCCTACTCGGGATTTTCAAATGCGGAGCATCAATTTGGGTCGAACGAATCGGGTCAAGGGATAAACCTTTATCCGAACCTTGCACCCAGATTCATGCCATTCCCTGTCGTTGCCGTCACCGGACAACTGTAGCCTGGTGATCCCCTACATGTCTCAACAGCCGACGGCCCTGAGTTGAAATTAATCAACCTACAGTTAACCGGACCGGAGAATTACACCAGGTGGTCCCGAGACTTCCGGCGTGCCCTAGTGATGAAGGACAAGGATGGATTCCTCGATGGGGCGGTTCCGATACCAACCGATGAGCGACTAGCCCGATTCTGGAAGAAATGCAACCAACTCGTGAGGACGTGGATCGGCAATTGCATCTCCCCAGAGGTCGCGGCTGGTCTCCCACCAATAGAAGACTCGAAGACCATGTGGGAAAACATCAAACTGATGTACGGCAAATTAGATGGGGCACGAATTTTTTCGCTTTTGCAGGAACTCAGTGACTTAAAACAGGGGAATATGACCATTACGGCCTGTTACAACAAACTGTCGTCCCTCTGGAACGACCTCGAAGCCGCGAAAGAGAAGCTCGAGGGACCAGAGGAGACACTCCCACAATACCAGTCGATAAAAGAGAGGGAAAAAGCAACCCGATTCCTGTTAATCTTAAACGACTCTTACTTGAAGCTTTGCTCGCAGATATTGGCCATGGAACCGGTGCCGCCCCTTGGCCGGATCTTTCAATTAGCCATCCGGGAAGAAAGCCGAGGCTTGCTTCATCGATTCGGCGAAAGGAGGAGAGAGTTTCGCCTTGGCCAGTCATGGCAAGCGACAAAATTGGGGTTCGAAAACCCTAGCGCACGAAAAAGGGGCGCAAGGAGGAGAACTAGGGTTTCGGTCGCCCGAAGATCCCCACCTCCTTAAAAGAGGAGAGATGAACGGCTCGGATTCATCGCGCCGATCGGACGGTCCAAAGGGACCTATCTACTCGACTAGATCCAACGGTGGAGATGGACCGGCTAGGAAGACATCCGACGGTGGTTTTTTCTCAACATTTGACGGCGGAGGAATTTTTTAAGCAGCTGCAAAAAAATTATAATTCAAGAAAGGGTAAATTATATTGTGAATTTTGCATAAGGCCACATCATATAGTGGAAAATTGCTGGAAATTGCACAATAAACTTGGAGAAAAAGGAAAAAGGAAGGAAATTTCTACTGCTTATCAGGTTGGTGGTTCTAATGCTAATCAGTCCATAACAAATGATCAATACCAACAACTGATGCAGGCAATACAGAATTTGGACACCTCAAGCAAGGGAGGAAATTTCTCAGGTATTTCTCGTTGCCTGATTAATAATATTTCCAGAAAATCCTGGATAATTGATTCTGGGGCAAGTGATCACATTGTTTGCGAAAGGGGATTAGTTTCCGATATACATGAGAACCTGGAATTTCCTATTACTGTTCAATTGCCAAATGGGAATGTTACTCATGTCAAAATCACCGGATCAGTCCAACTCAGCCTAGAAATCATATTCCAAAATGTCCTTTACCTCCCAGAATTTCATTTCAATCTTATTTCTGTATCCAAAGTCTGCAGAGAAAATTCCTGTCGTGTATTGTTTGATTCTAACACTTGCTTCTTTCAGGCCCTTTCGACTGGCAGAGTGATGGGCTTGGGTTGTCTTTCTGAAGGATTGTTTCTATGGAGAAATTTTTCAAGTAATTTTGATTTATCCTTATTTCCTTCAAATAAAATATCATTGTGTAACACGACTACCAATGATAAAGACTATCTTTTGCATTCATGATTGGGTCATAGTACTTCATTTCCTTACTCTAAATGTCAGATATGTCCCCTTGCAAAGCAATCACGCATTCCCATTGCTCTTAGTCAAAATTGTGCAATGCACATTTTTTCTTTAATCCACATGGATGTATGGGGTCCTTAACATACCCAGCATCATGATGGATCATGCTACTTCTTGACAATTGTGGACGATTATTCTCGTGCCACCTGGGTTTTTCTGATGCAGTCCAAGGGATAAGTTTTCTCCCATTTGAAGACTTTCATTACTCTGTCCAAGAACCAATTTGGAAGATCTATTCAATGAGTTAGGACAGACAATGGGAAGTAGTTCTTCAACAATGATTGCAATTCTCTCCTATCATCTCATGGGATTCTCCATGAAAGTTCTTGCATCTATACTCCACAAAGAATGGGGTTGTGAAGGGTAAGCATCGCCACCTACTGGAAGTTGCACGAGCATTAAAATTTCAGGCGTTTATTCTAGAAAATTATTGGGGTGAATGCATAATTACTGCAGCATATCTCATCAACCGTATGCCAACTTGGGTACTTAATGGAAAAACTCCATTTGAGTTACTTTTCAAGAAGAAACCAGCATTGGGGCATTTAAGGATATTTGGATGCCAGTGCTTCGCTACCATTTTGGGTCCTCGAGACAAAATGGGCCCTCGAGCTCGACGTTGCATCTTCATGGGTTACCTGAATTTGCAAAAGGGGTATCATGTCCTAGATTAGTCAACATTGGAATTCTTCATCAGCAGAGATGTCATTTTCCACAAAGATATTTTTCATTTCAAGGAAGGGGATTCTTCAAGAGAGACAACAAACACTTCTGGTAAGTCTTTATCTATAGAAGAATCTTCAAATACTGGATATTTTATGATAGGGACTCCGAACAAATTATTCCAATGATGACTCCAATCTCTTCGAGATTTCTACACTAGACATTGCTGAAAATGTCATTCCAGAAAATTCCTCAATAATGGAAGAGTCTTCCAATGAAATTGGCAATACGAAAATATCCTCAACTCCAGCTCGAGAGGATCCTCCTCGACGATCTAGTCGCTCTACACAACCGCCAGCTTGGACAAAAGATTATGTTTGTGCATCTCTCAACTCACCAGGTATTAACTACCCAATATCATCTTATGTTTCGTTTCATAGACTTTCACCGGAACATAGATGCTGTGTGAGTCGAATATCAGAGGACATCGAGCCATCTACTTATGAAGAAGCAGCTAAAGATCCAAAATGGCATGAAGTTATGGGAGCTGAATTGCAGGCACTAACTGCAAGTAAGACTTGGGATTTGGTCAATCTACCACCAAATAGGAAACCTATTGGATGCAAATGGGTTTGCAAGATTAAATACCGCGTTGATGGGTCCATTGAGCGTTACAAAGCTCGGTTGGTGGCCAAAGGATTTACTCAACGGGATGGTTTTGACTACCATAAAACCTTTTCCCCTGTTGCCAAAGATGTAACTGTAAGATCCTTCCTATCTGTTGCAGCTATTAATGATTGGCCATTATATCAAATGGATGTACATAATGCTTTTCTGCATGGAGATTTAGATGAGGAAATCTACGTGGATGTTCCTCAAGGATTACCGAGACAAGGGGAGAATAGAGTATGTCGTCTCCGTAAATCCCTCCATGGTCTTAAGCAAGCCTCCAGGCAATGGTCTGCCAAATTTGCCGATGCCCTCACTTCTGCAGGTTTTAAACAGTCTAGATATGATTATGCCCTGCTCACATGGACTCAAGGTACGTCATCTATTTATCTGATGATATATGTTGACAATATTCTCATCATGGGAAATGATAGAACTGCAATAGAGAGATTCAAAAAGTATCTGCACTTTACTTTTCACATTAAAGACTTGGGGGCACCCAAATACTTCATTGGAATTGAGATTGCTCGATCTGATCGCGGGATTTCCCTTAGTCAATGGAAGTTTGTGTTGGAGATTATATCGAGGCAGGTCTATCGGGATGCAAACCATCGGTCATTCCAATTGAGCAAAATACAAAATTGACCACCAAGGATTATGATGCTGGGACTTCTGAGAATCGTGATCCTGTTCCCAATGACCCTTCAGGTTATCAGAAGCTTGTTGGGAATCTCATATATTTAACTATGACTAGACCCGACATATCATATGCAAGTACGAGACTCTCGGCCCGGTTCATGCACGGTCCAAAGTTGTCTCACTTGAATGCTGCCTTAAAGGTCGTGAAATACTTGAAGAAGTGCCCAGGACTAGGGATTCTTTTATCTAGAAAGTGCAATATGGAAATGTTGGCATACTGTGACGCAAATTATGTGACTTGTCCTATGAGTTGACGATCTATTACAGGTTTTTGCATTAAACTTGGGGATTCTCTTCTTTCATGGAAAACCAAGAAACAAGCAACCCTATCATTGTCTTCAGCCGAAGCAGAATATCGAGCTATGACAAAAACTACCTGTGAGGTTGTATGGATAGGGGGACTACTTGGGGATCTTGGGGTAAATTTGAAGGGTCTGACAAGGTTGTTCTGTGACAACGATGCAGCACTCAAACCTGTAGCAAGTCCCATAGTACATGAAAGAACGAAGCATATAGAAGTGGATTGTCACTTTACTCGAGAAAAGATTCAAGAAGGGATAATTAAGACTAGAGGAATTGGAACGGCAGAGCAACCGGCCGATATCTTCACTAAACCTCTATGTCAAAGACAGCATGCATATTTGTTGAGCAAGCTAGGTGTCTTGGATATCTACCAGCCACCAGCTTGAGGGGAAGTGTTGGAAGATATGCATCAAATCCGATCCTGGGAGATAGGCTCGGAATCTCTGATTGATCGGAATCTCAAATTGATTTTTAATTAGTTAGGAATTTTAGATTGAGATTAGATTATGATTACACAAATATTTATTTGCCTTTTATTATTTCATCTCTGTATTATAATTACATAAGAATTGTACATCAAAATACAGACTGAATATACAGAATTCACAAATCTCTCTAGTCTTCTTCATCTTCTTTCAGATAGACTGAGATCTTGATTTGGCGATACTTTGGTTGGGGAAACTGTCTTTTTGTTTTGAGTTTCTGTAATAATCCAAGAGAAGGTTTTATGGTATTGAAGAAAGTTATTATTTTGTTTTATGATGTAAAACTGCAACGATATAGATCATACTTGATTAGATCTTTAGCTCAGTCGAGCTGTGCTCGCTTTATGGTGACAGCCCATGACAGACGTTGGCATATGTAGATAGCGCTGTTTTTGGTGTTCCGAGCAGTGGTGTCAAGCGCGATCAGGTATATGTGGCTGGATAATTACTATTTGCTCAGTCACTGCCTCCTGTTTGTTTCAAGTATGCCCCTCTCACAAGTTTCCAATTCTTAGCTCCTTAAAGAGTATGGAGTTTATGGAGATGCTATTCTCGGAATATATGGAAAGAGGTCAACTGTGCGTGATGTGGCGAAGGTATGAATGGGGGAAATGGTTTAACAAGATAATCTCTTCTTTTGTAAGTGTTCTAGGGGTGGATTTTAGTGGCCTTTGCTTTACTATGCAACCGTCGAATAAATTTAAGATCCATTAGTCTAGACCATCTATAGCTAATATTTCAGCTACGGGCATTGTAAAGGTCACTTATCTGAGCGTGACCTTGGTGGGGAGTAGTCCAGCACCGGGAGGATCTGTAATGGATATCTTTAAATCTCCCTTATAGTGTTTATTGCTGGGAAGCCATGATTAGCATTTGGAAGCAGACTTTCTGCTTCTGTGGTGTTGGAATGTTGACGAGTGTGATAGATCATCTGTTTCTTATTTGGCCAATATGAAGTTTTTTTCAATAATCTTATTTTTAACATGCTGCAGCCTTTGCTTGGTCTTATGCATAATCATTTTTTGTTTGTGCAACATCTCTCTCAGATATCTTTCGATTCGAAAGTCGATAAGAAAAGGAGAGAAACTTACTTAGTTAGGTCATATGTTGCTATGAGACAACATGGCTACTTGAGAAGGTCTTGGGTGTTTGCATTGAGATAAAAGTTTGATGTTGTTATCAAGATCAACTATTAAGAACTTTGATTTGAAAAAAAAAGAAAAAAGGTTAGTGTGACGATCAAGTATGTGTTGACTTTCAATAGCATGGAGTTTTGCTCAAAGTTATTAAACCAATTCTGAATGAAGAATTGCACTAGTGCTTGTGAATAACAACTGGTTACAGAGTTGATGAACTCAACGTTAAGATGCCCCATAAAATTCTCTCCAATGTTGGTATTGTAGGAATTTCCAAACTGATGCAATTAGTACAGTGAGCTAGATTTCCATTAATTGCGATTGGGTGTTGAACTTTTAAAAGTCACGGTAAAAGTGATGATTATTTTATTCTTGAAATATTTGGTACCCGTGTGTTTGAGTGAGTTATGATAAGCTCAATTGAAGGGTAAGAAAATGTATATATTTTTTAAAATTATGTACAAGTTGAGCAGGGCTATCGATTGTAGTGCTTAGAATTAAATTCACATGTTGTGAGCAGAGAAGTTACAATTGATGAGTCTCCAATACTTTTGGATAGGAGTGATTGTGGCAGTATTTGTACGAATTTGGGTGGTTTTTTAGCTCTAGATGGAGTTGCAACTAGACATCCCAGTGTAGAGGGTACTTGTGTGGTAATTGACATAGGCAATACTTATAGCAAGGCTCCACCTACAAAGCCAATGAAAACTGTAGTTGCTGAGTTTGACAAGGTATGAGTTTGATTTTTTTTTGACAATTATTGCCGTAATGGTGTTTGTGTTTGTGAATTCTTGTGCAGCAGTTAATGTTTGCAAGTAGAGTTGGCAGCTTGATAAGGTCCTTGATTACGATCTTCAAGTGTAGCTTGGATTTGGAAGATCTCTAGGGCAATTGAGCCCATAAAGGGGCGGTGGGAGAGTAGCAGTTATCACATTTCATGTGATTGTGACTCGACTTAAATATAGAGCGAAGGTAGAGAATTTTAGAATGTATCTCGAATTTGAGCTTTTGAATGGAACCTGATCTAATAGTGCTAAAAAATGTGGCCTGATGTGCAACCCTTAGATGTGACCTGCTAAAAGAGTCCAAGACTAATTTTCTTAACAAAATTTAAAAAACAAAATCAGTTTTCTCATTCGATTTAGAAGTCAGCCGCATGATATCCTAATTTAGTTGGCATCACGACGAATTTTTTGGGTGTGAATCACCTAGGATTTGGCTAATGGATTGCTAAGCCTAAACTTAGCTCGGGCTCTCCCAAGGCCATACCAATTCGCGACTTAAAGTTCAAGTTTTTAACATGCAAGTGGATTTTATCTAGGAGTCGCCACTAATCAATTTATGGTAGGTCGATTATACACTTAAGTAAAATAATAAGAGAATTATTTTACTCCTACGAACTAGAGACTAGGGTATGGGGACTTGGTTACACTAGATTTCTCTAATGCTCTTTCGGTACCATTCTTTTATTTTCAAAAATGCTTTTGCAAGCAGCTTTAATTGATTTTAAATCTATTTCTTTAACATGTGAGGTGATCATACGGGTGCACAAATCACCAATTTAACATCCAAGGAAAGTAATGAATAAATTGCGGGACTTACCTTGTAGCAACGAAAGCATTTGCGTTGTTAGATTAGAATTCATATCATTAACCCTAGATATGATTTCTAGTTAACACGCAATTTCTTTTGTTTTCATTTAATTAATGAGAATCATGCTTTATGCAATGCAATATAACTAAATGCCCTCGTTCTAATGATATATAATTTCTAATTAAATGGATTACTAAATGACATGCATTTCATGAATCTAATCATATATGACATGTAATGGCATTTCTTGTGTTTTCTTAATAAATGTGCAATCTATGGAATTAACTTATCCTAATGCATTTTTTGTATTTTTTTTTATGAAATTCGAAATTAGAGAAATGTGAAAATTATTTAGCTAAATTAAGATTCTATCCAACTTATATTAAGGATTAGGTCAGGCTAAACCCTAATTTAAACCAAGATATTATCTTAACTTAGCAATCTCTAACCTAAGGTGCAATTTATCTAAATCAATCTAAACTTAAAATGAAATATGCAGTTTCATCCTAATGTGCAATACAAATGATGCCCTAATTCTGCACAACATATAAATGATGATTTTTTATTATTTTTTTTATTAATTTCAAAATTAAAAAGTATGTCAAGTAATTAAACATGCAATTTAAGCTAATAAAACAAAAATCTAACATCCTAAATTTATTTATTTTTATTTTTTGTTATTTTGACAATTCATGATAAATAAAATGCTTGATCTAAATATGAAATAACCCTAAAGCATGCAATATTCTAACTCAAATATATTCCAAGACAAATAAAGCAATCAAGACAAGACAAACCATTCAAAATTATCAAAAATATCACACATCGTTCAGATCGAGGGATAATATTTCGTTAATAAAATCGATAAATTAATTTTAAGCCTTAAAGATCAAAATATCAATTTTATTCCCGCTTGATTAATTATTTCATCTAAAGCTTTATAGATGTAATAAAAAATCGGTGTGCGGTTGCGAATTAGGCAATCAATCCTAATTGGGAACACGCCGATAATTCAAATATTGCACGTAAGATATTGAAAAGCATGTATTAGGCAATAAAATATCCAAATCAAATTTAGATAAGATAATTACCTAATTTCGCAAATAATACTGCCAAATTTGAATTCATCGGAATCTGCTCAACGAATGAGCGGCGGTGTGTGGTAGTGTTCAACGGAAAGTTTCGATTAGTTCAGAAACTCGCCGAGGGTAAGGACTTTGGACTCTCTTTTATTATTTCTTCTTCGAGGGTGTTCTACATGTGGCCAACGTAAATTGATCCTGGGGAAATAAGTCAAGACATAATAGAATATAAATATCAGAAAGAGATGAAGAATCGGTCTCCACTTAATCGATCTTTTTGCTCTTAGTTCTCGGGTCCCTCGTATGACGCGAGGTCGTCCTTTGGCCAAAGATTCCCTCAATGAACCTACAAAACAGAAACGTGGCCGGATCGGTGTCGAGCGAAAGCAGTAAGTTTGTCGAAAATCTGCGGGGCTACTGGTGTGGTTCGGATCCGAGTGGGTATGTTCGACTCGTCAAAGGCTCAGCTGGAGATCAGCAGAAGAGGGGAGGCAGCGACATGTTGAAGGCGTCGGGCTGGTCAGCGATCGGATCGGCAGCTCATCGCCGTGGGGATCGGCAGTAATAAGCCTCGCTATCAATTTTTCTCTTTTAAAAAAAAAACTTGGCCAAAACAGGACAAATTTCACTGCGTATTGCGAACGTCCTTTTGTGCCCACTGACGAGTCCTGGAGGGAAAGAAACTATAAGGGGATGTGACCAAAAAAGAATTGATGAAGAGTCGGCATGGATGCTTTGCTGGTGTCACTTGAGTTGCTCATAAAATCGTTAAAGCGGCTGTGGCGGGGTTGGAGATGACGCCGGTGCTGGACTGGAATGCGCTGGGATGGCTGAGTTCTTCGTCGGGCGGAGAAATCACTCCAAGTGGCGCACAAGCATGACCAGTCGTCGGGGACAGATGTGAAGCGTTGAAGTGCCGACGGGACTCTGCTGAACCTTGCTCACTGGTCGTTGGCGTTACTAGGCGTTTGCTGAGCAGGTTCTCGTGAATCAGCGTCGAGAAAACGCACGATGGACAGTGACGTTGCTGGCATGAGAACTTGGGCACGGCTGTTGAAGGTGACCAGCCTTGACGGCTAGAAAAACGAAATCTATTCTCTCTCTCGGTCCTCTCGCTCTCGGGCTGCAGTTCCTTTTTCTATTTTTTTTTTTCCCTCAATTGTGGCCGGGTATTCAATGTGTGGCCCTCCCAAAACCCTACGCAAATTAATCTATTTATAGGCTAGGGATTAGGGTTTTTTTTTTAAAAAAATTTTCAAAACCATATCCATGAAGATTTCTTTTCCAAACGCAATATTTATTTTTCCAAACGTAATATTTGCTTTTGAATTGAAATTTTACAAAGATAATTCCGTAAAATCTCCCGAGGATATGGGCTTGGGTCAATTTGCTCACTTCGTGTAGCCCGACTCATTAAATTAAAGTTTCTGAACCATCAATTCAAACCAATCCGCCACCGGTCCAATAAATGCAAAAAATGCAAATGCATCTAAATCTATATGCTATGCAATTAATTAATTAACTAATATTATTTTTTTTAGGGGTTAACATTTATTCCTAATTTTTTAATACGATAAATGAATAAAGATGTCACCAAAATTTATGTGTCAATAGTTGGAAATAAAAGTTTTGGTCTTTATGCTGCTAGTGCAGAGTGGCGTGCCTTGCGTGTAATAGTAAGGCACTAAATATATGACTTATTCGTGAATTATTCATTCCTTGAAGCAATGGCATTGAAGGGGCAAGACTTTGTGTACCACGTTATGCGATCTGAGAGATTATTTTGCAAGTAATTGTGATGGCTAAATATTTAGTGAGTTATGATAAATAATGGGCGTTGGGATCATTGAGAGTGTTTGAGTAGACTTGACAGCGGTTATAATCTTTATTATATTGCCTGATCTCTAGCGGAATGCTGTATTGCTCTTTTTTTGGGGTAGATCACATTGACCAAACAACATAAATCTAATGTCTAGTTTATTTTCTTTTTCCATTTATTTTATTGCTCATTCTTGTGTTTTTCGCAATATCTTCCTCCTATGGTATATTCAGCTTAGTTGTATGAGAAAAACGTTTCCTTGGGGTGTTGAAGGAAAGCATAATCCGGCCAAAATCAAACCAAGGTTCATGAGTTTGGTTTTGGCTGGGGAGTAAAAATGAATCAACCAATTTAGTTTGGCTTCCTTGTGGTTTACGGTAGATCACTGTCAAACAGCCACGGACACATTTATATTGGTATGATCATTTATATGAAGAATGTTTATCAGACTAGGTGACCAACATTCACCAATTTCTTACTTAAAAATGTGACTTGCTATTGATGGTACAATATTAAACTTGTGATTCAAATCGTAAATCAGCGTACTCGGACTTAATTCGCGGAGTGGGGGAGAGACAGAGAGTGACCGGGATCCAATTAACGCAGCAACGCTAACACTACAGCACTGACTGAGGAATATAACAAATTAAAGAAGAGGAATGCTGGCCCGAAGAAAGGAAAACTGGAAAGAGGAAGAACTCCAGCGATGGACGAAGACTCCCCCCGACGGGGGCAACGTATCGGGGGATGCAGACTGCAAAGTCGCAGAAGAAAGCGAAAGAGATGGAGAGGAGAGAGAGAGAGAGAGAGAGAGATGGAGAGGGGCAAGCGTGGTGGGTTCGCGCCACGTGGTGTTGGACGCTTCCTCCTCATTTCCGAATTCTTTCCTCTTTTTTTCCTGTCTTTTTTGCAGTAGGAGTTTTGTCACTCGTGGAGCGATTAAAACAATCGCTATTGAACAGGGCTTGATTTGACATAATGCTAATTTCAAACCGTGGATATTACATAGCACTAGAACGATCAGTGCACTGCCAAAAAAAAGACAAAAGAAGAAAAATTTAACCTGTGAACTTAACAACTCAAACTGCCCAAACATCCGAATTATCATCATTATAGAAATTGAACAGCTGGAGTTTACAGGGAAGGACAGAGCTAATCAGCACGCTTAGTACAAGAAGAAGAATCGAAACAAAGGTTTAAAAAAAGGTGAGATCCCCCGAGCATTAGATTTTCAATGAAATTTGCGGGTAGGAACCTCATTCTTTGCCAACTTGGCAACTTACTCAAACTATTTTTAAAAAATATGGAGGTATATCTCCTATCCCACGTCACTTAGCGGGGAGTGCTAGGTTAGCTCATAAGGCAATGAGCCATCTAACTGTATATATGTGGTTTTTTAGAGTAGTATGAGCTGTCCTGAGAAGAATAAAACCGTGAGAACTATATGTGTGCCCTGGAGACCACTGAGCATTCCGATGCCGCCGTCGCCGCTTTCGCCATTGCTGCCGCTCTCGCCGTTGCCACCGCCCCCATCGCCTCTTTTGCTACTTCCGCCGCTCTCTTCGCCACCGCCGCTTCCGTCGTTGCTGCCACTTCTGCTGCTTCCACCGCTCTCTCCGCCGCCGCCTCTCCCGCCGCTCCTGCCGCCACTCCCGCCGCCGCTCCCGCCATCGCTCTCGCCGCTCCCGCCGCCGCTCTCGCTGCTCCCGCCGCCGCTCTCGCCGCTCCCACCGCTTCCACCACTCTCACTGCTCCTGCTGTTTCCGCCGCTCCCACCGCTTCCCTCGCTCTCGCCATTCCTGCCGCTGCCGCCGCTCCGTCACTTCCGTTGCTGCCACCGCTTTTGTCGCTTCCGCTGCTACCACCGCGCCGCTACCGCTGCCGCCTCCGCTGCTGCTGCCGTTGCCGCCGACGCCGCCTCCGCTGCCTCCGCCGCCTCTACTGCCGCCGCCTCTGCCGCTCCTGCCGCCTCCACCACTCTCGCCACTCTCGCCATTCTCCTGAGCATCATTCTTATCGAAGGAGACTCGACTGGTCCGAGACGTTGATATAAGCCAAGCTGTGCCATTAATAACCAAACCAAGGTGACAAGTTCTCCTCCTTTACTTAGGTGTTGAGCATGTGCAGACGGTCGGCAATGAACCGCAGCATACCCCAGCAATTCCACCCACACTTCGCTCATGATCTTCCACCTGTCATTCTTTTCAATACTCCGCAATTGTCTAGCGAGAAAACGCGCATTAGAAAGCACAGAACTGATTTTCTCTCTGCCCTCATCAGGTGGCTCCACTTCTAGGAGAGTTCTGCACACATTTTTCTTCATTATGTTCATTTTGCTCCCATGAGATAAATATTCTCTGAGCAACTTGTCCAGCTCATCACAAGTGTATTGGAACCTTATTTCACCGAACCCAGCGATTGCAGACATCATATCAGATTGTTTGATCATAAGATGAAGCATATAATCTGACAATGCCTTACTATTTACACGATTAGTGTTAAAGTCAGTACTTTCCTCAGTGTCCATATTGTAAGAGAGCTCGGTGGCAACATGCCACAGTAAAAGGCTCTCATCATAATTACCAGTGCGGACGAATGGAAGCAAGTTTGTGCAATCTTGCTTTGTTTCGGAATGCTCCAGAGCCCATTCACCCCGAGCAGCACATATCTCCAACGCGCGTTCCATGTCTTCTGCAGTCGATCCCTTCCGTTTCAGCTCATCAAAAATCAGTTCACCTAATTTTTCAGTGTATGGTACTCGCCGTCCAGGCTTCAAGTCATCAAAAAATTCCCACAGAGGGATGAGATCAAGGAGTTTCTCAATCCATTTTGGCCACCTACTCAGCCGAGAATCTATCAAATTGTACTGGAAGATTGATCTAGACCACCTAGCATGTAGCATATGCAATGCAAACGGTGAGCTTTCGGATTTGAATTTATGGAGGAACTTAATGAAGATGCATCCTGTAAACAAACTTCTATGATGTTTCTGAGATGTCCCTACTTTTGCAAACGTCCTGTCAGAGCAAATGAGCATACTAAGAGCTACAAATTCCAGGCCCACAGCTCCAAGGAGCAAGGTGTATGTAATCTTTATATCATATTCGTGAAAACCACGCTTGTTCAAGACATAGAAAAGTGCAAAAGCAGTAACGACTGAGCCAACTGAGATAGCTCGGAAAAGGTACCCTGTTAGACAGTGAACCACGGCAGCCTTAGTATAAAGAACATCATAAAAGAAGTTGAGCTCAGCCTCAATGACCCGAAAAGCATCCTTCGCGGTTGTGCTTCTGAAAAATTCCCAGCTTCTGTTCATTTGATTGGGGCGGAAGGGGAGTTCCACAAGGAGGCCTTTGAAGGTTGTGAAGTAAAAAGATGCAGCTTTTATCACTTCTCTGTCGCCCAAATCGGTTTCAGGTTGCTTTCCAACATCTCGGGATTTGATATTATGCTCCGAAATCATCTTTATTTGAGCATCGCTATCCCGGTCAGCATCAAGAGACGGGAGCAAGGAACCACGGAATTTACTGAAGCGTGCAAGATACAGAGCACATGTTCTTTCTATATATTTTATGGTTCCTCCAATAAACACGAAGATGGTTGGGACAATTAGCTTGTTACTGGGGAGGGATTGGTAAAACACATAGCATGCAGTGCCTAGCTGGAATAAGAGATTAAGCAAGTGCCTACCCCACAGCTCATTATCCTCGAGCGCGAAAGCAGTGATTGTGTCTGGTCCTCCGAGGTGTAGCAGAAGGAATGGAGCCCAAAATGCCAAAAGGTCACCATCATATGCATCGACCTTGGAGTCTGAAGTACAACCATTGATTTGGGCTTTGGCAAGGAGTCCGAAGGCATAGAGAGCGACCGAGTCAGCAACCAAGTAAGCTAACCACATGAGAGTCCTGAACCACCTGTTTGACCACCTCTTTCGCATGGGTGCAAAAAAGATGAGAAAGACTTGCAGAGATAGGCTCGTAAGGATCGCCCCTCGGAGATTGAGTTTCATCCATAGATTCTGAGCTTCTGCAAGAATTTTCGTAATTCCCATTTGATCCTCACTCTCTCACCAGATCTTGGAAGGAAATGTTTTACTCAGCGCGAGTATTACAGTAAGGCAACAATGGTTGAACAAATATGCAAACCGGAGAACATAATAACAGAAAAGGTTACCTTTAAGGGCAGAGATTCCATAATCCCTTTGAAATCTTTTGACGATCCGATACGAATGGACGTCTTGCTTCATGCAACCGAGTGTCAAGCAATGCGTAGTTATAAAGGAGTTAAAAGCGACGGGACTTGAGCTGAGGTTGGTACGGAGTAGGAGTCGCAAGAAACTCGTGGAATGGAAATAAAAGGCATGAAAACCAAAGCGCTTTGGCTGTTGTTAGGGATGTACATTCTACTCTTTATCACACTTTAACCTTTCTTCTTTATCTTTAACCTCTCTTCTCAATCAAGCATCGTCATCGAACCTGCCACTGTCAAGCAAAATCTGGAGATAGCAGACTAGAGAGAGAGAGAGAGACTTCTCTTGCGATCTGGTGCTTCTTGCTTTCGAGTTTTAACACTAGCTATTTCCAATTTTAGCTTTAGCCTCATTCACATTTCTCTCTTTTTCATTGTCTTGCAGGTTCTAATCTTCCCTGATGAAGAAGGAACATAAGCCAAGGCTTACAAAAAAACAAGAGGCTTCACAACGACTCTTCAGACATTTGACAACTTAGTATCTTAAAGCATCACACTATGGACAGTGTTAAGACAATTCAGAACATCATCCAACCTCAATGTAGTAGCTTCATTCCTCGGCCACAAATGTGCAAATTAATCGCATCAAAGCAAATTGGACACTAGTTCAGAAATTCAGACCGTGAGCAACCAGAATACCAAACCAAAGCACAAATTCGATGCAATGTAAATCCAGTCCCTAACCTTCTGCACTAGACCTGATCAACAATAAAGAGAAATTTGAAAAAAGATAAAGACGGACCACAGGGAGAAGCTGAGAAGGGTATATCTTGCCTTGGATTAGAGAAGGGGAAAGGCATCCACTTGTTTGTTTGATTCAATGTATAATTTCCATTTGAACCAAAAATAGTTATCTTTAAACTTTCTAAAAAGAGTGTATGGACATATCCTCTATCGTTAGACGTATTAATATGATCAGGACATCAAACATGAATTATTTACAAAAATAGGTGTCATGCTAGTTTTTAATAAATAAAAAATAAAGGAAAAACATAGGTGTCGTAACTTACCGGGGAAAATATAGCAAACAACGTTTATTAGATAAGATGCATTTTATAGGAAAATTATTTTTTTTTCTTTCTTCAACGAAAAGAGCACACACTTTGCACGAAGAAAAAAATATATAACAAAATCTATCAAGTCAGAAATAGATGTGTCCTATTTTTAATAAAGAAATTGGGCCTACTTAGGGGACATAGACTTAAATTTTTGAAGAAATAAGAGAGATTTAATTTGACAAAAATAAAATAATTAAATTGAAAAGTGCTAGCGATTTGAGATAATTAGGATATTCCATGCACCAATGGCACGTATCTCCACTATCTGACCTATTTTTTGTTGACCGGACTTAATCTAGCAAATCAATTAGAACTTGATAATTAAAAAATAGGTAGGACCTGAAGGTGATTGGAGTGCTTATGAGATTGTAAATGGATCCCAATTTGGAAATAGGACGCAGCTTTAACTTTGAAAAAAGGAAATGAACAAAAAACAATAGGAGGAATATTGTTGGCATATCAAAGGAAGAGTCGGCTTGACTTGCTTATTTTAGATCTCACTGTTGGAGACGATTACAACTTTATTTTTCTCCTTTGCTCTTCTTTTATGATGCTGGTTAAATCTTGTTCAGGATTTATATGAGGCAACAGCTGAGATTACCGATGCAGACCCCTGCACATCTCTCACGATTCGTCTACTCTCAGTTCAAACTGGAGATTGCGTGTGTTTATACGTAAGACCAGAGCTCTTTGGCTTTTGTTAGTGATGGGTATTCTATTCTTCATCACGCTTTAGCCTTTTCTTCTTTTTCTTTAACCACTCCTCTTCCAAGCATCGTCGTTGGACCTGTCACACTGCCCCGCATCCCTCAGGAGATGATCTACCAGTTTGAAGTCACAGAGAAAAGAGAGAGAGAGAGAGAGAGAGAGAGAGAGAGAGAGAGAGAGAGAGAGAGAGTCTTCTTTTGTCATCTGGTGCTTCTTTCTTTCGAGCTTTAACACTGTTTGTTTCCACTTTTAGCTTTAGCCTCATTCACAGGTTCTCATCTTCCTGACGAAGAGGGAGAAAAATGAAACCCAAGACTGACGACAAACTAGAGGCTTCACAGCTATACTTCAGACATTGACAACTTCTCATCATAAAGCATCACACTGTTAACGGAGTTTAGAATATCATCCAGTCTCAATGTAGTAGCTTCGTTCCTTCGCGAGAATTTGCAACTTAATCACATCAAAGCAAATCGGACACTAATTCAGAACTTCAGATGGTAGACAGCTAGAATACCAAACCAAAGCGAAAACTCGGGGCAATGCAAATCCAGTCCCCAACCTTTAGCACTAGACCTGATCAACAACAAAAAGAAATTTGAAGAATCACGATGAATACTGTTTCTACATGATGCCGACCGTGGAATTTGAGGCTTCCAAGAACACCGTTGGAAAAATCGAAGATCCATTAGTCTAGGCCATTTATAGCTGATGTATCAGCTATGGGCATTGTATAGGTCACTCATGTGAGTGTTACCTTTTTGAGAGTAGTCCAACACCAAGAGTATTCTGTCATGGTTAAACTTAAAATCTTGCATATAGTATTTATTGCAGCAAAGCCATCATTAGCATTTATAAGCAGATTTCCTGCTTCTCTGCTTTGGACTGTTGGCAATGGCGGGTGCAATGGATCATCTGTTTCTTATATGGCCAAGACAAAAAAACTTTATCAATAATTCTATTGTTAACTTGTTTAAGCCTTCGCTTGGTCTTTTCCATTGGGAGCCTGAAGATGGTTTGTGGAAGCGGAAAGCTGATACAGCTTTCTGTTTGTATATTAGTCCGCTCGTTTCGATTGTATCATGTCTTATAGTCTGACCATTTGATAATCTTTAAGGTAGTGTGTCGTGACCTCGCCCGCCACTAGTACACCACCTAGGTTCAGCTAATGGATTATTGAGCCTAACTCGGGCTCTCCCAAACTCATGCCAATTCGCAACTTAAGTTTATGTTTTTAATATGCAAATCAATTTTAAAATGGAGTCGCCATTAGTCAATTTATAGTGGATCAATTAGAAATCCAAATAAAGTATTAGGATAAATACTTATTATGGGTACAAGGATTTGGTTATACTAAATTTTTCTAATGCCTTTTTCCATGACGTTCTTTTATTAAAAAAATATTTGGCAGGTAGCTTAAATCTATTTTATTACTTTCTAATATGTAAGGTGACCATGCGGCTACGCAAACCATAAATTTAACATCCAATAAAAGCAGTAAATAAATTGTAGGACTTAACTCATGACGACAAAAGCATCTCCAATGTTAACTCTGAATTACATCAATAGCCCTAAATATCATTTCTAATAAATAAGTAGTCACAATGTTTTTGGGGGTTTTCACTTATGTAATGAAGCATAAATACTAGACACTATGCAATGACGTACAAAAGGTCTATACTAACATGACATGTGATTTACAATTAAATACACTTAATTGTGCAAACCTATATGTCATGGGACATTAATTAAATGACCTAATCTAATAACAAGCAGATATTAAATGCAATTGTCTTAACATGTCATGCATTTTGATTTAAATTATCATAAACATGCAATAGCTAAATGACGCGCGATATGTGAACTAATCCTACATGTTATGCGCATGAATTTTTTTGTCTTTTCTTTTCAATTAAAAATTCGAAATTAAAAATAGCTTATATTTAAACATGCAATATGAATTAAGGAAATGAAACCTAAATTAATCTAGAGCAACATTTTTGGATTTTTATTTCAAAATTCGGAAATAAATAAAATACCTAATCTAAACATACAATCTCTCCTAAAACAAGTAATATTCTAGCAAGAATCAAATCCAATTCAAATATATTCTTGGGTTTTCTATTCAAGACAAGCAATCAACCAATGGATAGATTATTAATTAAATAAGTTATCAACCTAAATGAGGACACGGTATAAATTGACCATCATATCCAAGTGGTTATGGATATTGATGGAAGGTTATCTGTTCAAATCACGATAAATCAACGATGGCATCCAAATGGTTATGAGTAAGATTGAAGATTTTTCGCACCCCGAAAATCGTATATTGTAGTTAGAGATTGGATGGTTGTCCAGATATGTTGTTAAGTTAGGAAAGTTTCCTAATTTGAGGGGGCATATTAGGATTTTATGGATTTTATATTATTTAAGTAAGTATCTAACAAAATATACCTAATATTTAATGGAATATATCCAATATTTAACGGAATATATCAATCCATTCAACTATTAAAAATCTACTAAGGATATGCACTTTGGATTATATTTTCAAATTTGAACCAAGTGCAACCGGAATGGGGTCACAATCGGTCCCTTAAGGCGGATGGTGAGGTGGCAAGCGTGTACGGCGATGACGCCAACGCGACGGGACAGCGAGCTTGGGTAGCACGGACGTTGAGATCGCAATGGCGGATCGATGCAGCAGCAAAGATGCGACCAGGGACTCAGGCGGCAGCTCGGGCAACCGGCACACATAAGGCTCGACGGCAGCAGCAAGCGGCAGCAGCAGCCGGTGGCTGATGGACGGCTGACTGAAGAGCTCGCGGAGAGGACCCATGGCAAAGAATCTCCACGGTAGTTGTCGTGGTGGGATCTCGAATGGGCTCTACGAGACCTCAAAACAGCTTGAACCGATAATGGCTCAAGTCAACTTTTGGTTGTTTCCTCTCGGAGCTTGGACCAAACGGAGAGTGTGCTCCCAAGTTCCAGCACTTGAACTCCCTCCAGCAATAAAACAAATTTCCACCTTTGGCTCCAGTCTTGTCTTCTTGCGTCAATAATTGTTGCCCATGACGCACACCGGAGAGATCGTTGATTCGAAATTGTTGGGACCGCCTGGAACAAGGACGCTGCTTGCGGCTGGATCGTTAGTGGAAATTCGCTAGAGCTCGCCTGCTTAGCCGAGCACCACCCGAAACTCGCTATTCTGCATTCGACAACTACTGGGACGTCGCATGCAAGACTCGTAGGTGTGTGCAGCGATAGGGAAAGGCAGCACAGGACCACGTCACGGACAATGGGGACGCGGCTTGGTGATGGTCTTGGCCAAAGCTGGACCGAGAGAACTCTCTCTCTCTCTTCTCTTTCTACTCCTCACGCGTATCACTCCATTGTCACGGTTTAGTAATTCCTTGGCTGCGGAATAACTCGTACAGCACCTAGCAAGCAGAATTTGCTAGGCCAACTATCGTTCCACAATTATTCCAAAGAACAAATGGTAATAACTTCCTTAAACAAGAGCATAGCACACCCAGCTTAGCTTGGACATTTAGTTCATCGAGCGAGATGACAGATTTCTTTTAGCTCAACAACTGGTTTCGTTCACCATGGCCCTATCAAGATAGTAGCATAAACTTCCGATCAATTTGTGCACGAGAGGCCAACCCGGCTTTGGAGCTTCTAAGTAATATAATCTTTCTATTCTAGAACTTCTATCGCCAACCGTTTCGATGTCACTTCCACGGACTAGTTATATTCATCCCCTTTGCATTCTCACTCTTCACTCGATAACCCCGTCCTAATGCCACTTTCATGGATCAGTTATATTTATCTCGTCTCATCTTCTCTCAACACTTGCCAAAAGGAGGTCAGTGTGGTAGTTGTGATTATGTTTGGCCATTGAGATGTTACGCAGTAGAGGCTGTGTGACAAGCAAGTGAATTCCCAAGAACCATCCTCTCTTTTGGTTCATTAGAGAGACAAAGAAGTATCATCCTAAAAAAGTCATTAGCGACTTTAAATAACATCACGCTATCATGTATTTCCCATTGAATAAGCCAATGAACTTTAACGTAATGCAATCACATGATGAAGCTAATCGATATTGTTCCCTTTTTTTTCCGCACTATGTGAACGAAGTAGGGCATTGAATAGAATCAAAAGATAAAGATGGACCATAGAAAGAAGCTAAAAAAGATACCTATTTCCCTTCATTAGAGAAGTGGAAAGGCCTCTACCTAGTTGTTTGATCCAAATGAGTTAATTTTCATTTGAACTAAAACTAGCGTTTAAGCTTTTCATCACGTTGTTATCTTTAAACATTCTAAGCGTATAGTAGCAACTGGTGTATGACATATCCTCTATCTCCTTTGCTTTTCAAATGGGATGACATTAAGTTTTGTTGGAAGTACAATGCGATTATAACGTCAAACATGAATTATATACAAAATAGGAATCAATCTAGCTTTGAATAAATAAATAAATAATAAAGGAAAAACAGACAGGTTATAGATTACAAGGGAAAACATAGCAATCGTGCTCCTTAGATAAGATGCATGTTGTGGGAAAATTATTTTTTTCTTTTTGCAAGGAAAAGAGCACACACTTTGCTTGTAGAAGAAAAAAAAACAATAAAATCTATAAAATCAGAAATAGATGTGTCCTTTTCTTTTTTTAAGAAATTGTGCCTACTTAGGGGACATAGACTTAATTTTTTGTAAAATAAGAGAGATTCAATTTGACAAAAATAAGAAAAATTTATACACAACTCCACTATATAACCTATTTTTTTCGGCAAGAGTAAATTGAGTAAATTAATTAGAAATTCCTTTAAAAAAACTAGTGCTTATTATTAGATCTTTCGTCGGTGTAAATATATTTTTACACATTCACAATTGGACTTTCCTATTAATTCACAAGATATGTGGGCAATTTAATGAGTTTTCATTAGCGATGCAGGGATTATTTAAACATAATCGTCTAAACATTTCATACATAAGATAAGTAATTGGAAATTGAATTTGTTATATGTCGAAAGTTGGTTTGAAAGGAAATGGAACATTTTTTATTAATTTTACTGGATTGACTATGGTTAGAAACAAAAAAAAAAAGAAAAAAAGGGCGGTTCATGGAAGATTTTCCGGGGGGCGATATTGCGAACTTTTTTTTTTCTTTTTGGTCTGATGAGCATCCGATTTTGATATTTCCATCGTAATTTTTAGGGAAATTAAAATTTTCAGCCGACATAAAAATATAAAATCTTCCGATTTTCATACACACACATACATATATATATATATATATATATATATATATGGGGCCCATTGAGAAATCTGACGTCTGGTCCCATTGAGAAATCTGAGATCACCAGACGTCAATTGCACGCTCCCCCTCCTTCTCCGCCTTCCTCCCATCCCGATTATCGCAATCGCGACGGCCGCCGAGTGATTTCCATCGCTTCCCAGTTGAAGAATCGATCATGGGCTCGATCGCCGGAGAAGACGCCGATTGGAACATCGTCGCCACGAGCTGGACCGTCTCAGCCGGCCGTCTCGCCGACTCGGTGGCCGTCGAATCGCCTCTTTCTCCGATCGATGATGGCGCGGCCGGCTCAGCTCCGAAAACTCCTCTCCTTCTCCGCCCTCCGTCGCCCGATCGCAGCCCCTGCGAAATCACTAGTAAGCTTTTTCTGACTCACTCGCCGCTTCTTTTCGTGCAGTGAATCAGTAATTAGTCATGACTATGAGATGAGATGCAGTCGCTCTGTCGCGGGGTTTCTCCAAGTTCCGTCATTTATTGCGTTTGGATTTTGTTTTGTCCTTGATTTGAAGCAATACGAGTCAGACCATCATCTGTTAGTGGCCTTCGAATGATTCGTGTGGATGGGATTTAGTGGTTCATTTGCGTGTGTCCTTTTAACCTCGAGTGCCCGATCATTACTTGCTTAAGCCTCGAAGGAGAATTATTTGAGTGCCTTTGTTACGGTTATTATGAGTGACGAAAGAGTTCTGTCTGCTGCAGTTAGTTTCGCTCAGAGACACGAGGTGCGCCAAGTCTATGTCCGAAGCACTGCTCGAGTTTATGAGATTTACTACGCCCCCAAGCAGCAGACGGCCAATGAGTATCTCTGTACAGTTCGATGCGGCATTGTTGAAAGGGACGGAGTTTGTGACGGGGATGTCCCTCAAGCAGCTAATCTTTCTTCTCCTGGGGATTCTATGGATGATCTTGCCGGAGGAAGATCCAAAAGCGAGATCAATTCGAATGCTGGCGAAGACGACTGGGTTGAAGTGAAGGCGCCCAGCACTTCATTTGAAACTAACAGAGATGTCCCTGCATCTTTGAAGTCCTCTGTCAAGATGGTAATAGACTCGCTCTCTTGTGTATGTGGATGTAGCTTCCTTTCCTTTTTTTTTTTTATCATCTCATATCCTATAGTTGATTCTGAACTATGCGTGTGTCCTATTTGTTGAGACCTCAAGGTGATTCGCGGTTGTTATGCTTGTGCGGTAGGCAAGACATATGTAGGACCTGAAGGTGCTTGGAGTGCTTATGAGATTGTATATGGATCCAAATTAGAAATAGGATGAACTTTAATTTTGAAAAAGGAAATGAACAGAAAACAATTGTAAGGAATGTTGTCAGCATATCAAAGGAAGATTTCAACATGCTTAAATTAGGTATCACTGTTGGAGACAAACGCAATTTTATTTTTCTCCTTTGCACTTCCTTTATGATGCTGGTTAAATTCTGTTCAGGATTTTTACGAGGCAACAGCTGAGATTACTGATGCAGACCCCTGCACATCTCTCACGATTCGTCTGCTCTCAGTTCAAAGTGGAGATTGTGTGTATATAGACGAAATCTATGTGTTTGCAGAACCTGTTGAATCTAACTTTGAAGATGAGGACAGGCAATCGGGAACTGCATCTGGAACTTCACTAATGGCTATGCTTGTGCCTAGCATCCTGCAATTATCTAAAATGAGAACCGCTGGCCAAGTACAGGATAAAGATGCTTTTGATGTGAGGAATGACCAGAAGTGCCCACCTGCTGTTTCAGAGACAACAGAACCCAATCTGGGTTCGAAAGTAACTGTAACAGCCGATGTTGCAAATAGAGGTGGACATGTTACTGGCATTTTTGATACTCAGCATATGGAGAGGGTTATTTCTGAACCAGCTTGGGAAACTGTACGGGAAACAGATACTAACAGAAAGCAGGATGTTTCTTACAGTCATTTTGAAAGTGTCCTAGAACAACTTGTTTCCCGAGTTAGCAGAATAGAAAGTCTCTGCTTGAGATTCGAAGAAAATATGATTAAGCCAATTAGCAGCATTGAAGCGAGGCTGCAACGGGTAGAGGAGCAACTTGAAGTGATTAACCACAGAGCGGTGAGTTCAGGACTGCAGACTTGCAAGAGATTTTCGGCCCCAGAATGTTCCTTTAGTGAGTCAAATATAACGTCCTTGTATGAAAGTAATCGTGGAGAATCTCATTCTGACGGGGGTTCTTCAGATATATTATGCGTTCCACCTGATGAAACCCGTGATACTGTGAGTACCTCCCAATTACTTCCAAGTTTTACCATGTCAGCTCCAGACTTTCCACATGGAGAGGATGATGAGGAAAGCCACGTATTACAGCAAGTTGCTGACTCTCCAGAGGAAAAACCTAGACCTGCATCGTCTATAGATGATGCTTTGGCATCTGCCCTTGCTGGGTTTGCATCTTCTATCACGATTTGCCCTCCAAATTATACACAGTCACTGGTTGTCAAGGCTCCCGAGTTCTCAAATGAAGATGAGGAAAATTTTGATGAGAGAACTTCACCCAAAATACCATATGATGGAGCACACAATTCTGTCTGCATGACTGATGGGATGGAGCGTGTGATGGAAATAATTTCTTCTGAGTTACCTTCCGGTGATGGTGAGAGCAATACTGATAGAACTATTACTAGCAACGATGGTCGCTCTGAGAAAATCAATGAGGAAAGTGATTATCGGTCGCCTTGTGATAAAGAAAAATGTTATGTACATGTTACAGGTGGTGAACATGAGAGAGAGGAGATAAATGAACCTGAAGAAGCCAGCAGCCAAGTGAGATGTGTCCTAGCCGGTGAAGATACTGATGTTAAAGATGAGATGCCTTGGGTACAGATTGGCGGTGGCCCTCATCTTTTGAAGGAAGTGGAGTCTGTTGATTGCACTAGAGCTTTTGAAGTTGCGAATGGAAAGTCTGAGGGGAGCATTCTGCATGATATTCTTACATTTTCACAGGCTGCTTATGCGTTGGACTTCAAGGCCCCAATTTTGGATGTGAAATTTATAGCTCAAGAAAAATCTGATTCACAGCATCTCCTTAAAGCTCTATGGGATGAAATGCCGGAATCAAATGTTAGCCTTCCCTGTGATGACAAGAGCTGTGATTCATCTGGCGAGCAAGATGACTTGATTGTAGTGGACAATGCGGAGTTGCTGAGCCATGCAACAGGCTGTTGTTTCACAGTTGATTTTGACTATTGTGATTTGCTTGAGACTCCTGTCAACAAGGATGCTGAGAAACCGCAGGATAATTCGGCAAGCAGCCACGATGTGCTAGCGGGTGACAGCCTTATTTGAGAATAACGGTGGTTTTATTAGCTTAATGTTGATATATTTATGTACATACGCACCTTCCAGGATACATATCTCCTGTACTTACCCATCTTCTCATCCCGTTTCTCTTGGTAAACTCACTTTCAATTGCTAATTCTCTAGATATGTATTTGCAGTAACTTCGACTGCATTTAGCGATTATATTTCAACTGCATGGAAAAGATCCTGTTTGTTAGCTCTGCTGTTTATGCAAATTAGCTTCGGGTAATGGGACGAGAAAATTGGAGGGGCTTGTCATAGGATAATCCTAGAGATTAGTTGGGATGTAGAGGAGGTGTAGTAGACTAGGATAGTCTTATTACAAGACCATAAAATCACATGGAGCAAGGCAACGAAATTACGTGGAACCGAATGTGTTCGATAGCTCTGATTGACCCATAATAAGAACTTCACGAGGTTTGATTCTTACTCAGATGGCAGAGAGACCATCTGAGTAATTAAGCTGTGCAAGGCCGATTAGGCAAGCCTGAATTGAAATCCTCAACAGGATTCTTAACAAGCGAGCAACCTAACAATCTAACCTGTCTATTGATTGGGGACGACCCAAGCAAAAAATTCATGTTCAAACAGATGGGGGCTCCACTGTGGAAGCTCGACGATACGCTCAAAAGAATGGATTATACGTATATGCGGTTGTGGTTGGTATATATCAACTGTTTACAATCAGCTTTAACAAAGTGCCTTGTCCATTGTCTGCCTCTTGAATTTATCGAGCTCTTGATATTGGACAAAACACTGCCGTATAGGGTGTTGAGTCATGTATGAAGACGTCCTGTTCCTTGGAAAACTACAATTTTCTCGAAGAGGCCCTGTGTTTTGATGGGAACGAACCTTGAAGTTGAAAACCATACCTCAACTGAGGAGACTAGGGGAAATCCTGTTGGTGCTGTTAATGTGTCATTGTCTGGGAGTAGTAGACTTTTGTTGGCGACATCCTTAATATAGAATCGATTCGTGCTCTAATTATGAAAGAGCTCCTCTTTCTTCGGGGTAAGTATCCTACTCTATCCACTTCCCATCCCCACTTCACCTAAAGAGCTTTAGGAGAAATTCCCAAAAGAAGTTGCGTGGAAAACGATTTTATTTAATGTAAAGTTCGAGGTTACTATTCCATTCTAATTGATAAAGCACACATTTACAGCGCCAAATTATGTAAAGGTTGACAAAAGATAGCAGCCCCTTCCCTTTGTCCTTAGGTACAGTGAGGGGAGACTCTTCCAGTTTGGGTAGGTCTAACATTTGAGCAAGAAGCTTCGGTGCTCTTAACTGAAGATCCGCTTTGGAGGTTGACGTCTTGCAAGAAAATATCTTGACATGGATGGTTCTTGCTGCAGTCAAATTTTATGGCCTCTTCTGAAGCGCTGGTTCCTCTGATATTCATGTAAGACACGTCCGTTACTTGAACAGCTGCGGCCTACCATCCCACCAAATAGCGATCAAGTAATCAGTCAATCATGGTAATAAGAACCAGCTGATCATGACCAGTGGAGCGAGCTAGAAGAAGATAGGTGCACAGATGTTCTATTACCTGCTGTGGACACGATTCCTTTTGATCACAATAGTTCTGATCTATGATTATGGGATTCTCCACGTTGGTCATTGCAATGTTCTCAAATTTGATGTTTCTCGCATACCCTGATCCTCCCTGGATGGAGATGGGTCAACATTGAGATTATGCCCCTCATAAACTTTCTAAACGCTTCGAAGTCAGGATGAATTTATGCTAAAGTCATCCATTTAACCGACGAAGTCAGGATGAATTTATGCTAAAGTCATCCATTTAACCGACGAAGTTGATATATTTATTCTAAGCGCAAGTCAAGAGTTTGGTTAAGAAAAACTTGTAAGCTCACACCAAGTCAAAAAGCAATTTCATCACGCCAAATTATCCTCGACTCGGAAACAAATTATCCCTTCCTCATCTCCCCTCTTACGGTTTTGCAATCAAAAGGATAAATTAAATATATCCTGGAAGTGTTTTAATATTCTGTGACACCATCTAATTGTTCAAAACCTGCAGCTAGTGGATGCGCTCACGACCAAGCATGTCAATATCCTGGCCGAAAAAGTAAAAATGATAATCCATCGCCCTAATCTCACCTGCCAAGTCTTTATTCTCACACCGTTCTTGGTTCCTGAAAGTTTTGCTTTATTTATTAGGACATCCGAAACATAGTCAGCTGATTTATCGGCTCCCAAGCTTCCAATGCTGTATATAAAATAGATAAGATATGAGCTTCGAGTACATTATAGTAGGAGGAGCAGTTAAGCGGTGTAGAATATATATTTCTTTTTAAAGTAGGAGAGTTGTATTTCGTGTATGTTAGTTAGAAGGACGGTAAGAGAAAACCTGATGCCATGGCCGGGGCCACAGGTTATATCCGTAGCTTGAACTTTTCTCGACCCACTTACTATAGAAATGCAATCATCCCCTGAAACAAGATCATTAGGAAGAAATTTATCACCCAAGGTTTAGTTCACCCGGACATGATGATTTGTGAAAGTGAGGATATTGTTCGCATTTTGTTGCTAGAGAAATATTGGAGCCAGAGCCAGAATCTGTGCATGCCGAATAGGTGTCCGTTTGTTATACCTGTCCCAATGACACAACGATCAATGATGATATTTTGAGTTTCTGTGACATGAATTCCATCAGTATTTGGGCTTTCCTCAGGAGCAGTTATCTGGAGGTTCACTGCTCTCACGTTCTCACAGTTCTTGAATACAAGATGCATTTGTTGTGCATTACTAATGGATAAGTCAGCTACCCTCAGATTGTTGCATTCTTGGAATGTCAAAGCCTGCAAAGATAGTTCTCCTTAGGAAATCCAGAGGATATAAAACTTCTTCTCCATTCGAATTTAGATTGACATGTCTTTGATCATGGGCAGATCGAAGAACTTACTGTTGGTGCGTCCTTGCAAGGCTGCATCGTAACATTCAGGAAGAAGAGAGGAATTGCTTGTGTTAGTGCATAGGGAATTCTAGGTCAATATCCAAATGTAGTGAAAAGGATGCAGCTCCAATGACTCACGAGTTTTGGGTCTATTTTGCAGGATTTTTGCCACCATGTTTCTCCATTGCCGTTTATGGAGCCACCGCCTTCTACTGCCAAGTTTTCCAAGTTTTCAAACTTCAGCCATTGTCTCGGATCCTTTTTGTAGGCTGATTGGTCAGTAGGAGCCTCGATTTTTCCATAGATCTGAAACAAGCAAATAGACATGAAGAACAAAGGTGTTCATGTTCACTCAAGACGAGAAATAAGTGTATTACTTGGATGTATATTCATCAGTTGATACCATAACAACTGGAAGACACTGGGTTCATTACATTTTCTGGTGAATACTGCTCCCTGTTTTCTTTTTCTTATGTGAATCGCATGAAGCTCACCTTTACCGTGACGTCAGATTTGCAAGGACCTGAGAATGTGATGGGCGTCAGAAGATAATAGGTTTTGCTCTGAGGGACTACTAGAGCAGCTCTCTGAGCAGAACAAGCAGCGTCCCAGGCTTTCATGAATGCCTACATGCATAACCAAACCACCTGACTGTTACTTTCCCAAGAAGAGCTTCAACATGAATCAGACAGATAGAAGAACAGGAAAAGAAAAAGGAAAATATATATATATATATATATATATATATATATATCTACTATTTCAATAAGACTTTATTAAAATGAGGGGGTTATTTGTGCATTTATATACCTCAGTATCATCACTTCCATCCCCTCTAGCACCGTAGTCATTTACGTTCACCAACTTAAGTGAAGTTGATGAAGAGGCGGCTCGACTCCGCTTCAGCATGAGCTGCCTCCAGGAGTCAGAGTCATAGTAGGAGGTTCGACCCCTGCTGGCGGTCCTAACTGAGGAGAGGCGGGCCATTGGGTTGTATAGGTCATTTCTGTGGCTGCCAAAGCAGAATGACGAGGAGGTGATTAAGATGATGGAGACGCAAAATTGGAGCTTCTGCAAATACATTTTGCATCTGAGTTACAAGAGTCTTTAGGCAAGGCTAGGGAAAGTGTCTAGTATATAGATAATGATAGGGAGTATAGAACGATTGTGTTTGTGCAAGTAAGAACAAAGTCATGCAACATATATATATAGAGAGAAATGGAGCTGATGTGCTTGTCAGGAGAGAGAGAAAGAGAGAGAGAGAGAGAGGGAGAGAGAAGGAGCGATATGGGAGATATAATTGGAGAACGTAGTTATCAAGTTAATGAGACAGATGAGGGATGGACTAGAAGTGTGACTCGGAAGAAACAAGAAGCGAAAATGAGCAGGTGGAGCTGACTTTAGGAGTTTTAGCAGTTGAAGAAAAATATAAGCAGTTTTGGTTAGTTACATTTGCTGGTTAACCAAGACGCACAAATTTCATGGTTCTGACGTATTAGGTAGGCCCTCCTCAGTCATACCATGTACACAATGGGATACCACCCGAATCAACCGCTAAGTGTGCACAACATAGAATATGAGAATAGAGTCGCCTAAGAGCTTTTGTGGGTATAACTACTCGCTTCTCAAAAGTACATTGGATTCCAATTTAATATGCTGGATTTCCAGGTTTTGACCTGGATGCATTTGGTCATACTCGTTACATACACATATACATTTAGTTTAGGTACATTACCATATTTCCATTTTGTCCAGGGAAGTACGAAACTTACTTCGGAGGCCAGTGAGTTAGGTATTATTTGGTAAACATTTTTTTCGTTTCTTGGGATTAATAATTATAGTAATGGACATTCGGTGCATAACCACCTATAGTCTGTGGCTGTGGAAATTTGAGCTGTTGACATATGGCCTTCAATCGGGTTTGACGTTTGTGGCTTAATCAAGCTTAAATCTAGGCGGATGCCAAGATGAACACACCGTGTTTTAGTCATAGTTCCAACGGTTTTTGACCCAACATTCTACAGTGATTCTAGTCCACCATGACTCTGAGCCCAAAGTTAGAAACGCTCAAAAAGCATGGGCCAATCAACGCCGGTTTGTGTGAGTCCAATGCACCGAAGTCGATGAATCGCATGAGTCTCAAGTGGGACGCATCGAAATTTCAGGTCGTGATTTGTTGTGCTCACGAGAATCCACTGTTCTTCCTTATGTTATGCCGATGGTTCTGTAAAAAATAATCGCCGATGAGTTTGAAATTCTCGGCTTCTCTTTGCTTTCTTTTCAGATGAGCTCCGTAATTTCGTTCCCGTTCCTCATGGGAACTCAAAAAAAAAAAAAAAAACTTCCGTGATTGCCTCCCGATGGGTGTAGGACCCGTTCATATCCGAAAGATCAAAAGGCATCATGCATTAGGGGAAGGAAATGTACAGCATTAAAAGTCAAAAGGGATTTGGTTGACCATCCTTCAAGACGTGCCAAGAAATGCAACGGAGGATGGACCATCGTGTTGTGTGGGGGCAAGAAGCAAGAAACATGGGGTGCACAGAGGAGAATATATCAGAAAAGTTGGCGACTTCATCGACGGGGCGTGGGTAAATCACGACTCATTCGAGTCAGGGATACGAGAGGGAAGCGAAGAAATGCATCTGCAGACATCATGGCGGAGGGTTGGCGTGTCTGCAATGAGTTGAAGACATCTTTGAAGTGGGGAGGGGAATGGGAGTTTTGAGTCGCTTTCTTGGCGACTAACTTGGGTTCGTTAACGTTAACGCTGCTTTCTCGTTTCGTTTGGGGAAATCTTCGGTTGGATGACGTCTGCATGTTGATCATTTTGTGCACTATGGATTTCATCTCGTAAACGTCGGGTTGGGACTTTAACTGGGCTGCTTCAATCCAACGTAAGCCATGATGTCACTCTCGTGTCACGTACAGCTCAAGAAGAATTAACGACATTGAGTCTTGCATAAATGGGAAAAGAGACTGGTTCGCATGACTTTTGCAATACATAAGTACATGTTTATGCGACGTTAAATTCAGTTGTCTGCACAACTATATATAGCTAAAGAACCCAATTCAATAAGATATACTTTACAATGGATTCTTATAACTGATTGCAGTGATAATTGTTGAAAAAGTCAAATTTATGGTGTTACACCTTTTAACAATTTGTTAATTTAGCGCTAAACATTTCAATTATATCAATTTAATAATACCCTTATTATTTAGATAATTTACCGGAAAGACTACATTGACAAATCGTCCAAAGTTTTTGGGACTAAATTGACAAATTATCAAAAAGTTTGTGATTAAATTGACATAATTAAAAAGTTTAAAATTAAATTGGCATAATTATTTGCTCCAAAAAAAAAAATTGGCATAATTAAAATATTTAGGATTGAATTGGTCAATTTTTTGGATAATTTTTCTAATGATTGCGCGTTCTCTCTCAACTTTATATTATGGAGCAAAAGAAGAAAAAGTGGTTCTGGCATGACGCAGAGGAATGTTCTGCAAAGGAAACTGTGTTTTCAATGCATGGCCTCGCGAGGCCTTTTTTTAATCATGTTTGCAGAGCTAGTAATGATAGAATTTACGAGTGCTGCCAATCTCTTCAGTTTCTACACATTGATTGTGATGTAAGCGCTGAGCAATGGCGAACAAAAGTTAGATTGGAAAGTTGTGATATCCCAACTAAGGGGAACATGTTGAATCTTGCGGAAACGTGATATAAATATAATTTACAAAATATGACTTTCACTATTACAATAATTTCTCACACCACATACAATACTCGGACAACTCTACACAATTCCTCTCACACTCACGTGCATATACGGCACACTCTACTCAACACACTCTCAAGACCCCTACACACACCCCCTTGGACTTCTTACTCACACACTCTTAGTTGGACACTCAAATGAGGAGCAAGTTGCTCCTATTTATAGGATGGGAAGTTGGTGACTTTCCTAGCTTTTACACTATTCTAGAAGTATTATTATTATTTTATTATAGCCTCACAACTAGATTTTTTTGGAGAAGTCTAGAAGTGGTGCAGCTTTTCTTGATGGATTTTGCTAGAACATTCTAGAGAAGAGAAAAATCTAGAGCAATAGAGAGAGAGAAATCTGGAGAAATCCAAAGAGAAATATGGAGAACTCTAGAGAAAGATCTGGAGAACTCTAGAGAAAGATCTAGAGAACTCGAGGAGAGAGAGAGAGGCAGTGATCTTCAACAGAACAAAGATAGGTAAATTACTTGTGAAAATTTAGTAGAGCATTGCGTAACTATGCGAAAAGAAAACTCGCAAACGGCCTCCTTTGGACTATCATTTGATGTGAGTTGTGAGGTATAAGATTGTCACGATGAAATGAATTTCGAGAGGTCGAAAAGGCTTGTCAAGGGTGTCTTTGTGGGAACTAGGGCATTCCTTGTTGCTATTGTAAAGATGGGGGCTTTGAATTCAGGAGAACTCCACCTGCAAAAAGTTTTTGATGTGCATTGGAACTCAAGCTTTGCTTATCAGGGGGATGAGAAGATTGGCGGGATAACAAGGGCGTACAGAGAGGTCTACTACATGTCTCTGTCCTACATGCTTGACAAGAGCTGCATCTGGTTATGCTATAAGGTCATTACCAACATACAGGACGAGGCATCCCTGAGCACAGACGATGCCCAGACAGATGCATCTGCTTCTGTGTGAATTATGCAATAACAAGTGTTCCATGTCAGAATCACCACCCGCACATGCTCTAATAATCTAACACCTAACAGTAGCCTGACGAGCCTTCTCTCAAGACTCGCCCATATTCGCTACCGGCTGGAGAAAAAAAAAAAAAAACCAAGAAACTGCAATGTCATATTTGAGGGTGAGATCAAATAGGAGCGGACCCATTTGGGGTTCTGATTATGGTGATGGGATGGGGACCAACCACGGAAGAAGGGAATCCCTCAGAGAGAAAGCCTGGTATCTACCTGCTGGCAATGGCGTGAATGCGAAATGGAGGATGGTAACCTCGACCTCTTACAAGAGGGAGCACCCATGAACCATTCCATTTCGATTCTTCACGCGCATCCTTCAGATTACTAAATACTTCATCATCGGGATTCCTTCACACCACCACCACCACCACCACCACCACCACCACCACTAATCTACTACCACAAGAGTGATTGTGTACTGAATGGAGAGCGTCCAACAGAGGGAAGAGTCCCCGAGTCCGGTCACAGCTGAGACCGAGAGAGAGACGCAGGACGTCGGAAGTTGGGAGGCAAACGGGAGGAAGAAGAAGAGTCTTAAGTAAGTAGTAGGGTTTTCCCATTCAATGGGCCCAAGGCGATCGCTATATATCGATCCTATTCACGTTCTATTCGGGTCGGGCTTTTACTGATTGGGCCGACATGGCCATGGATGAACCCCTTAGAACGCAAACTTCTAAAAAAAGACGTTCGCTTTCTACTTTAGTAACATCCCTCGCAGGAGTATGATGGACGGTTGGTATGTCTGATCTCCGACAGTTTGCTCTCCCTCGACTGCCGACGCTGGTGAGTGTCGGTGGAGTTGCGGTTGCACTGTCGCTGTCCTTTTCTTCGCGTCGTCGTCATTCGTACAATCGGCTACTTTTTCCTCGTTTAACTCGAAGAAGTGTGCGCTTCATTTCATATCCAGCTATCGAGTGGCTTTGGAATGGGAGGCGGACACATCGACATCGACCCCGCGCTTTGATGATCGCCATCGTCGCTGTCCTTCCTTCTCCATTTCCCCCTCTTCGATTCGATCACCCCCCCGACCTTCCGCTCGATTTCAGATCAGTTTCGGATTTCGAGGTGAGACTCGCATCCCCTGTTCCTTCCTTCTTGAATTCGGACATCGGTCTGTACGTATCGACTCGATCTTTTGGCAAAGCAATCTCGCATGTCGCCTTCGCTTCAGCGGCGAACCAAAACAGAGGAAATGCGTTTTCCTTCCCCTTCCTCGAGCATCGATCGATGGATGAAAGCTGGCTCGTTTGGCTTTTGCACTTTATGCGGCAGTTGTGTGACTAGATTGTTCTGGCTTGCTGGAGGTGTCGAACTTTTTCCGTGAATTACCTTCCCACTAGTTTTTAGTCTTTGGAGCAGGCTTTTGCAGAAGTATAGAAGCTGCCTTGGAAGTGGAAGGACTCCGATAAAGCAGATTCCGATTGCCTCTTTAGCACGTGCGAAGGTGCACGTGAGCCTCTACGTATGCACCGATCTTGTTGACGCCGAGTCAGTTTCGTGTTCTTCTCTTGAAGTCTCGGCAAAGAGGTGCTCCAGCGATGGAATCCGATGCTGAAAATGGGGTGAGAATTCCTTTCCACTTAACAAGTTCTTTTTGGTAATTATTATCAGTAGCATTCGGTTCTTCTCTGCATAACGTAGTTCAGCATGAGTGCATCGACCTCTCTCTAGTTATTGCGGATCTTTTCTACGATGAATAGAACTGCAGCAATTTATTTATCTCACGGAGTGTCGAGCTGCGTCATTAGTTGCTCCAGATGCAGAAATTTTTAAGCAGATACTTGCCAAATTGCATCTTTCAATTAATCTAACTACTTGAGTCAATTTGGGGCCTCCCCTGTTTGCTTCTGTATACTATGCCACACTGATCTCTAAAGCACCGGCAGCATTATTTTTGAGTTGGTGATCATACTGTGGTTGCAGATATTATGGTAGGAGGGTTGCTGCAAAATAGATTGACTCATTGGTGTGAATTTTGTCGCTTTTGCCCAGGGAAAGCCCTTGAAAAGTCTGGGGGGCCAAGTCTGCCAGATATGTGGTGAAAATGTCGGCAAAACTCTTGATGGGGAACCCTTCATTGCTTGCGATGTCTGTGCATTTCCTGTCTGTCGGCCCTGCTATGAATACGAGAGGAAGGATGGAAATCAGTCGTGCCCTCAATGCAAGACCAGATACAAGAGGCACAAAGGTATATAGAAGTAAAGTAACCTCAGTGCTACTTTTAAAGTTGACTACTTTTCCATTTTCCAATATTGTTGCAGTGTGCTTTTGTTTGCATCAAGATTGGTATTTGAAGCCTCTGTGTTTAGAAGACTCCCTATAATTTATAACTGCTTATATGTGTATCTTAAAGTCAGACCCCACTGCTTTATGGTGGACTGTCCATGTGTGTTATTTCCACAATGTTTATTGGAATCCCTAATTCCAAGTGCCAACCCAAACAGTCCTGGGTTTTCAATTTGTCAATTCTACTTCTTATGAGATAACCCTAGTTCTACCTGCCTTATTATACGCTTCTGTCTTGCAGGAAGTCCTGCCATTCTTGGTGACCATGAAGAGGATGGAGATGCTGGCGATGACTACCATTACTCTTCTGAAGATCAAACTCAAAAGGAGAAAATTGCAGAACGCATGTTGAGCTGGCATATGACATATGGACGAGGGGAAAATGTTGCTCCGGCCAACTATGATGGAGAGGTTTCTCGTAACCATATTCCTCTGCTTACTAGTAGACAAGAGGTACTCTAAAGAACCTTCGGAAAGCTACTTTCCTCTACTGGTTGACTGTGTCACTGAACTTGCTCACATGCTGCTCTAAATTCTCAGGTTTCTGGAGAGTTATCTGCTGCTTCACCTGAGCGACTTTCTATGGCATCTCCTGGAGTTGGTGGAGTGCATCGCGTTCGCCCACTTTCTTATGCATCTGATGTTACTCAATCACGTACGTCTATCTCTCTCTCTCTCTCTCTCTCGACCACATGCATGGTGCCCCATTTAAGGTCAAATTTAAGCTTCTAACTGATTATGTCTATTATCTGGGTTAGGCATGCTCTCATAGATATTGATAAAGATTTCTTGTCTTCACAGCTAACATAAGAGTTGTGGATCCAGCGAGGGAATTTGGTTCACCTGGAATTGGCAATGTTGCTTGGAAGGAGAGAGTAGATGGCTGGAAGATGAAACAGGAGAAAAATGTTGGACCGATGAGCACTGGCCAGGCAGCCTCTGAGCGGGGAGCTGGAGATATTGATGCTAGCACTGATGTGCTTGCTGATGACTCTTTATTGTGAGTTATTACTTTATAAGTTCCCGAGCTCTGTTATTCTTCCTCTTCTTTTCCCGGGGATAAACCCTGCTCAAAGTAATGGATTATTTCCCTGTGGCAGCGAATTACATTGATATTCTCAACATTTGTTTTTCTATTGGTCAAAAGATAATTTATTAACAAAACAGGAGAGTCGTCAGATAGCTATTGCTATAAAGATGCTATTTCTTCATTCTTGTATTCCTTCCTCCATGCAGGAATGATGAAGCTAGGCAGCCTCTTTCAAGGAAGGTCTCTATTCCATCCTCCCGAATAAACCCGTACAGGATGGTCATTATGCTGCGGCTGGTTATCCTCTGCATTTTCTTGCACTACCGTATAACAAATCCTGTGCCTAATGCATATGCACTTTGGTTAATATCTGTAATATGCGAGATATGGTTTGCAATATCATGGATATTGGATCAGTTCCCCAAATGGTTCCCTGTAAATCGTGAGACATATCTTGACAGGCTTGCCCTCAGGTACGTGAACTTGTCAGTCATAAGTCTGGTTAGATCTGTGAGACAGATATCATTTTTATTTTTGCAGTAATTGCAATGTTCATAACAGTGGCTGTGTGTTCACCTGGAACAGATATGACAGAGAAGGAGAACCATCACAATTGGCAGCTGTTGACATCTTTGTCAGTACTGTTGACCCACTGAAAGAACCTCCTCTTGTTACAGCCAACACCGTGCTATCCATTCTTGCAGTTGACTACCCAGTTGACAAGGTCTCTTGCTATGTATCCGATGATGGAGCTGCCATGTTGACATTTGAGGCACTCTCTGAAACTGCAGAGTTTGCTAGGAAATGGGTTCCATTCTGCAAGAAATATAACATTGAGCCACGGGCTCCAGAATGGTACTTCACCAGAAAAATTGATTATTTGAAGGATAAAATTCAACCATCATTTGTCAAAGATCGCAGAGCTATGAAGGCAAGCCAACCTCCCCCCTCCCCCTCCCCCTCCCTTCTCTCTCTCTCCTTCATTTTTTTAATCTACTTGGTTCTCTTGTTTTCTGTTCGGAATTGTGTTTTTTATGCTGTTCTCTTTGCATGTCTGTAGAGAGAATATGAAGAATTCAAAGTCCGCATCAACGGGCTTGTTGCTAAAGCACAGAAAATTCCTGAAGAAGGATGGGTTATGCAGGATGGCACGCCGTGGCCAGGAAACAACACCAGAGATCATCCAGGAATGATCCAGGTGAATTAACTGTTCATCATTCAACACAAATTCTCTTGGAGGGAAGTTCTAACAAGGGCTGTTAGTCACTTAGGTCGTACAGCCACATCAAGCATGGTGTGTGCGCACTCATCTCATGCCTTTCTCTTTGCTGCATAGCCTTGTATCATTCATTTTCCTTGTGGATGTCTTTGAAAAGGTTACTGAGTCTGTCTTTTCACCAATCGTTGATAGAAATGACACTTTTCTACACGTCTTTAGTTATAGTTTTCTTTAAGCATGGTTTTGCATTGAAATTTGCATCCATTGTGCCTTTTGTGTCAATGCAAGTATTATATCCTGTTTTATATCCATTTAATATGAGTTTGATATGTTGGGCTGTCAGTTTCACATTTAGTGTTTGTGCTCCTCAGAAATGTAATAATCTTTTGTCTGTTGATTGTAGGTGTTCCTTGGGCAAAGTGGAGGACTTGATGCTGAGGGTAATGAGCTGCCACGATTGGTTTATGTTTCTCGTGAGAAGCGTCCTGGCTTCCAACATCATAAGAAAGCTGGTGCTATGAATTCTCTGGTGAGTTTGATAAATCTTATCATATATCAACTTAATGTTTTGCGCAAGTCTTATTCTGCAAAATTAATAATCAAAATATCGGTTTGGGCATACTCAGCTGATATGGATCCCTTGCAGGTCCGTGTATCTGCCGTGCTTACTAATGGACCTTTCTTGTTGAATCTCGACTGTGATCACTACATAAACAACAGCAAGGCCTTGAGAGAAGCAATGTGTTTTCTTATGGATCCTAACCTCGGCAAACATGTTTGTTATGTTCAGTTTCCCCAGAGATTTGATGGTATTGATAAGAACGACCGATATGCAAACCGGAATACTGTGTTCTTTGATGTAAGTTATGTATCACAGCACGGATTGACGTACTGCTAGTCCTTATTTTAGATTTATGGAGGCATTTAATTTGTTCATAGAGGGGTCCTTCACATAGCATGTCTTTGTTTGTGGAGCAAAGCTTGCAAGCATTTCATGTTATGATGGGTTTTAATTATATAATATTGTTTAATTTTTATTTGTTCTCCAGATAAACTTGAGAGGTTTAGATGGTATACAAGGTCCTGTTTACGTGGGAACTGGGTGCGTCTTTAATAGAACAGCTTTATATGGTTATGAACCTCCTCTAAAACCTAAACATAAGAAGCCAGGAGTGCTGTCCTTGGTATGTGGGGGATCGAGAAAGAAGAGTTCAAAGTCAAGTAAGAAGAGCTCAGACAGGAAGAGATCTGGGAAGCATGTGGATACTACTGTCCCTATTTTCAGCTTGGAGGATATAGAAGAGGGGGTTGAAGGTAATCTTAATGTACCTTTTTTCAGAAGTACTCACAAGATGCCCAATTGAAACTTGATGTGGACCTGTCAATTGCAGCCACTGTGTTGCTCGTCTTTATGTGAGAATCTTATTGTTTTATTGCATGGGTTCAACACTGTGTTCCATCTGGGGGTTCCTTTTAAATGACAATGTCATTGAGTTCTCTTATTTACTGTTAATCTGAGAGTTTTGCATGTCTTTTCTGGTTGCTGTCAGCATGCCTATCAAATAGTAGCATTGGGCATGCCACCTTGGTTTGATCCTGAAGCGTGAATTTTCTTCTGTAAGGTGCTGGATTTGATGATGAGAAATCTTTAATGATGTCCCAAATGAGCCTTGAGAAAAGGTTCGGTCAGTCTGCTGTTTTTGTAGCCTCTACTCTCATGGAAAATGGCGGCGTTCCTCAATCTGCAACACCAGAAACCCTTCTTAAAGAGGCTATTCATGTTATCAGCTGTGGGTATGAGGATAAATCAGAATGGGGCAGTGAGGTATGCAAGTGAATTACGAGGCTTTTTATAATTTTGTTGTAGGCCAGCATTTTGTTCTATGTCAACTTTTTTAATTTTGCTTTACGATAGTGTTGTGTCTTCAAGATCAGTTGCTAGAAGGCTTAGTTATATGAAGAACAATGACATGTAGTTTTTGAGTAAGGCACTTAAAAATTATAGCCCGAGGATTGGTTTATCATGGGTAGTGTTATATTTCACTGAATCCTGAACGTGTTAGAATTTTGTGTCTGCGTATTCATTTGGTACTAAGGTATTTATCCTCTCATGTTCTTTTGCATATATTATTGTCTTTGTGCTAAATTATAACTGTGTGAATTGGCTATCTTTTGTAGATTGGATGGATTTATGGTTCTGTTACAGAAGATATTCTCACAGGATTCAAGATGCATGCCCGTGGTTGGCGGTCAATCTATTGCATGCCAAAACGCCCTGCCTTTAAAGGTTCTGCCCCTATCAATCTTTCAGATCGACTGAATCAAGTGCTTCGATGGGCCCTAGGTTCAGTGGAAATTCTTTTTAGTCGGCACTGCCCCATATGGTATGGCTATGGTGGTAGACTGAAGTGGCTTGAGAGATTTGCATATGTTAACACAACAATTTATCCAGTCACTGCCATCCCTCTCTTGATGTACTGTACCTTGCCAGCTGTCTGTCTACTTACAAACAAGTTTATTATTCCACAGGTTTGTTATATGCTCTTAAATTTTTATGCACGTTTATTGGGTAGAAGTAATCTTTCATTGCAATAACATGTTTCTTTGTTCTTTGGTGATTCATTTGAAAGGGTCCATTGGCTTATCCTTGCAGGGAAACTCCTTTAGAATGTGGTCTTCTTTGCTCTCTTTTTCATTTGTTTACGCTCATCGGTAACAATAAATAGTGAGCAGCATTATGTGTGAGTTTGTTATCTATTTGGAGATTTTGGGATGCATCTCCTTATGAACACGAGGCATGCATTTTCTGCAGAAGGATATGAATGAAACCGTATAATGTCTTCAATTGAATATATATCTCCAAAGATCCAGACATGGAAATTATGGGCGAAGCAAACAATGGACAGTCTTTCTCAACTTTATATCAGTCCACCGAACAGAACTTAATTGTAAAGGAAAATAAACAGAACAAATGTATCTTTAGGTTGTGATCTCTTGTTTCCTCGATAAAGTCAATAAAAGTTGAGTATGCCTATATGCTTAAGTTGTTTTTGCTAAAAATACATTAGAGGCTCCTTGCATTAAATTATATCAAAAACTTCCCTTATCATTCCTACTGCTATGCATTTGTATGCTGTACACATTTTTAGGATGTACTGATTAGTTGTGGTTTTTCTTGTGCAGATTAGTAATATCGCAAGTATATGGTTTATCTCTCTTTTCCTTTCAATTTTTGCTACTGGCATCCTGGAAATGAGATGGAGTGGTGTTGGAATTGATGAGTGGTGGAGAAACGAGCAGTTTTGGGTCATTGGTGGTGTTTCGTCCCATCTCTTTGCTGTTTTCCAAGGTCTACTCAAAGTGCTTGCTGGAATTGACACCAACTTTACTGTCACCTCGAAAGCATCAGATGAAGAAGGGGATTTCACTGAGCTCTACATGTTCAAATGGACAACTCTGCTCATCCCACCCACAACGCTCCTCATTATAAACTTGGTGGGGGTTGTTGCAGGGATTTCCTATGCTATCAACAGCGGATATCAGTCCTGGGGGCCTCTATTTGGTAAGCTCTTCTTTGCTTTTTGGGTGATCATTCATCTCTATCCCTTCCTCAAAGGTCTCATGGGACGCCAGAACCGCACTCCTACTATTGTTGTCGTCTGGTCAATCCTTCTTGCTTCCATTTTCTCATTGTTGTGGGTGAGGATTGATCCATTTACAACTAGAGTCACTGGGCCAGATGTCGAAGAATGTGGAATCAACTGCTGATGAGACGCAGCAAGTCCAACCGGAGTCTTGGTCACTTTACATCACACTATCCTGAAACTTGCGAGCTCTGTAGTTACCAGTACCTACTTGTCCAGTAAGTTGCTTCTCTCTGTGATATACGTGTATAGAAGGTTATGAAGAATGTCTAGTTCTGTAAATAGAGGAGAGATGTGCCGTTGGATGTAAGCTTGATCCTTTGCTTTCTTTCAGTAATCAGAGTAGCTAGTCGAAGGATGATTCGCTCTGTTCTTGTGCCAAGTTTATAAGCACTTCATTCAGCAAAAGAACGTCCACAAGCAATTCAGTATCGTTAATACTCAGATGCTCGTATTTATACCGTCTTTGTTCTCTCAATTAAGTCAAACTGAGGTGGAGACGTCCGAAAAGATTTTTGCACATAAAACCATGAATTAGCACCCATAATGAAGCGATCTAATTACAACAATCAACTGTTATTCTGATTTCTGAATATGCAAAAATTTGTAGTCTTTGCTGCTCCATTGGAATTAACAGCGCCCATCTTCCATTCAATACCTAAGCAAGCATCTTTTATTGTTTTTGACATTTACTAACCCTCCAATTAGGGAAAACAATAAATTGAAACCCAATCAACTGAAGAAACCGTGTGTTTGGAGGTATAAAAGGCAGTCATGCACCCTCAAAAAATGGAGGAATGTTTTTAAGGTGGGATACGGCCTGCTAGCCGTTATGTTGATGATTGGCGTTCTTCTATCTTAAACTCGAAGCAAAAGCTAAAGGAGGTTTGCTTCACTATGGTATTATCAAGAGCCTCAGATGACCAGACACCTCCGGTAGAGAGAGCTTGAATTGTAGGTGTTCCGTGCAAACACAGCCATGTTGTTGGCAGGAACCAGTTTCAGTGCTTGATATCTGTCCCTGAGAAACTTCTCTTCTGGTCTTACCACCTTTTACGAGAGGTGCATCCACGAAGATGCATGCACAAACACAGAGAGAGAGAGAGAGAGAGAGAGAGAGAGAGAGAGAGATCTGACATACATGTACAGCAGCATTTGAACAGATCTATTGAATAGGTCAATCATGATAAACGCATGAAACATACATGAGACAGACAACTTATTTCTTCGCATAAAACAGAAGGAAGTGGAGGAAAACTAGTAACAAGAAATGCCGCCAGATTGCATATGCTAGAATTATGAAGCCTGCGGTGTACGTTGACCCCTAAGAAATCTCCAAGGACCAGTTCCAGTTCCCATCCTGCAGATGCAATAACCAATTCAGTCAATTACAGGAATGATGGTGATGAACATAGTTCAAAAAAGAAAGAAAGGTAGATGAGCAAAGGAGTGGAAGAGAAGCCCCATTTACGGGTGACACTATGGTCATTCTGAAAAATTAAAGATAAACGTTGGCCTGATTAAACAAGAAATTTTTTTTTGCATGAAGAGGCAAATTTGAATTGAGTGCCCACTCCTTGCTCTCGATTTCATTTTTTCTCCTTTTCTTTGGCCCGTTTTATTGTATGTTTCACAAACGCTAATGACATAATTCCTAAGATTCTACCAACCAACAAAATGGACAAAATGAAGAAGTCAACTTGTCACTTGATCAGACCTTTCAGGCCTTTCTACGCAAATCCCAAGGTAGAGATCACATTAAGTCAGATTCTTGCAAATGACTCAGTTAAAAGCCAAAGTTACCTCCAGACACCAGCAAATGTACGCAGACCCATATAGATTGTTAAAGCAACCCAGATTCCGACAAAGCCATTGCTCCTAGAGAGAAGGAACAAGGAAGCAATGCTAACAATAGCCACCAGAACCTGGAAGTTAGGAAAAGAGAGCGATGAAATTAGAAAGGAATTTCGGCTGAACCAAAGTCATGACATAATAAAGTTTCAGTACTTGCCATGGAGTATGCAGAGTAAGCAAAATCCGAAGCTCCAAAATTAACACCATCGAAAACAAAAGCTAATGAGTTGATTGGCTGCGTAGCTGCAACAAACTGATTGGCATATGAAGGAACATTAAGTTTGGTCGTACGACAGTCTTAATTAGAATGGCATGCTGCTGATTAGTGGGACGTACCGGAAGGCCAACAAAAATAATTTGTTGAACATTGACATCTTTTGTAAATACACCCAATCCAAATCGCAGACCGACCCCCACAACAACGGCAAGTCCAAGGCCTAGGACAAAACCCATCTGCAAACAGAGGATGCCGTTGGTCACGTGATAAATCATTCCTTGATAGTTATTTAAAGTACTTAACATGAATAACTCAGGGACAGCCAGACTGCTTATCTCATATTGGCATACACGTCAAAACAAAAGTATCAGAATCCCATGTTAATGATACCGTACGAGATAACAAAAGACAGAAGTAGATCACTTCCAACAATCTCATGTTCATTGTAACCAGCATACCTGTAATACCCTGGATGCAGCAGCTGTTGCCTTGCGATAATCTTTCTCAGCAAATGCACTCGCTAATATTGCCTAAAATTTTGTTAGGAAAGGAAAATATCTATCTTTTATCAGTCAAAACTTAAACAATGATTCAATGAGTATGAATAGAAAATTTCCCATTGACACGAGCAGCGTTATAAACATTACTTCAAGACCAATGCATGACCAAAGGAAATTGGATCCAGAGTATACTCTAATTAGCTGTATTTGCCAGTTCATGTTACTAGGCTCTGCCAAGGTTCAACTGGGTTTTTATGAAGTGAAAATATGAGCAATTCTTTCAAGAGATCAGACCAGAAGCTGATGAACATTAAATCCTTGAAAAACAAGGTTTTTTATTTTTTATTTTATATATGTCTAGAATAGGCAAATGCTGACTTTTACGGTGCCTCTGTATACTCTTTGATACAAGGTTTCAACGTTTTGTGACAGGTATATAGCAATACAAAACTCACTGCTTCAAGGTTAAGACAGAGAGAAGCATTTACCTGTCCAGCTACAGCCAAACCATCAGCCAGGAGTGATGATGTCATCCACACCTGAAGACATATCTGGAATGCAGCCATAGGTGTTGAACCGAGCCTTGCTGCCATTGATGCAGCTAATGTAACGCAGAATGTAACAGCTATCACTCTAGCCAACAGTAGAACACCTGCAGGCACCAGTAAGCAGAAAGTAAACATTAACTGATACCAATACAAGGTTCAAGTAGATATTTCAGATACACTAATCTAGAACTACAGAAGAAGCAAACTCCAGGTTAATGTTCCAGGTTTTAATGGCATGAACACTACGTTAGCAGAATGGGCAGCAGGTCTTGCAAAATTTTTTACTGGAAGTGCATTAACGATACCATTTCTCCACATCTCAACTTTTTTCATCAGGTGGGCAAACAGTCTGAATTGAAACTTCTTGATTTGGAAATTCACATTCACAAGCAATCCATTGATGTTAGAAACTGACCACCTACCATTTTTCAAGAATCGATGAAATTGCAACTCTTTGATGCTGGGAGGTAAGAGATCAACTTGTTTCATCAGCCTCCATAAGAGAATCACTGATATCAAGTACCTGAAAATATCGTCTGCCATAATTTACCAGTCCTAATGGCCCAAATGAGTAGAGAAGTGAAAGGAGGAAAATTTTACTCACTGAGAAAGAACATGTGCTATGGCTGCACCACTAACTCCCAAGCGGCAGGTAAAGATAAGTATGGGATCCAAAATGATATTTGCAGCATCTCCTATAACTGTTTTGAACCAATAAACAACGAAATCAAGTGGAAGGTCTATGAATCTTGGGAAATAAATTTCTTTTTCTTCCTTGATACATTAACAAGGGAGTTAATCCCACTCCACAAACTCAAGAAGTGTGGTTTACAGATGAAAACTGTATGTAGATGCAGTTATTGCAATTTATCAGGAATAACAAGTGTCATCTTCCTCTCAAAGCAATCAGGAGCAACAATTTAGATTTAAGCTCCTACAGAATTTACTGTTTCAAGGATTTTACCAAGACCTTCGGTCAACACAGAGTCTTTTTAAAAGATGTAAAATTTGCTTCTTACATTTGATTTGCAACCATTAACCGAAGTTGTATACAACAGACGTTAAATAGTAAGACTTTCTAGCAATTAATAGTCCATGTCCTTCAATTAATTATTTGTGGCTTTTCTCGTGAATGCCAAACTCATTTAAGTACTTGAGGAGCAAAACTAGGACTGAGAGACAGGATAGACGGCTATGATGCTTCTCTAAACCAAGTAATAAAGAAGTCATTAAGAATCAGTCTTAGGTGAGTGGTTGTGTGGATCATAGGGCTTGAAAGCCATCCTTCTCGCCTAACACCCTTTGGCCCTTTTGCATGCTTTACTAATTTCTGTTCTAGTGTGCAATTACATCTGCAAGTCATCTTCCACGCTTTCTAACGTGCTTCTGTACTTTACCAGAAATATTCATGGTCTCAACCAAAAATAGAACATAAATTTAGAACATTTTATTCAGGATCTATGCAGTCATACTGCTCCAAAGGAATAGCATTGCACAGGAAGAAGAAGAAGAATAGCGAGCATCTTTCTGACCTGTGGCATAAAGAGGAGTTTTAGTATCCTTAAATCCTCGAAAGACCCCTTGCATGGCCAAAGAGAGAAGAACTGCTGGGGCACCAAGTGATCTTAATGTCAAGTACTTTTGTGCAGGACCCAGCATGGGAGAATTCTGGAGAAAGGTACAATAAGGGACCAATTACATATGCAGGAGATATGTATGCTGGTGCCAGATAGAAGTACTTTAGACCAACAGAGAGAATTGCCTTATTGTCAGAACATGTGAAGATGATGAATCTCGAGTAAGTTCTTCACAATTATCATTTGTAATGGACATGCAATGTGATTGTACAAACAACAGCAATGATCTTGAATCAGTAAACCCTGGTCAGGTGATGCCCAAAGCAATCTTTACGCCGTACTCAATTTTTCTTTAGTTGAGCCATGAGACAACATGGACAAACAGGACAGAAAATATCAATTTTAACTCATTCTTTCGTGCATTTGTTCATGTCAGTAAACATAAATAACTGAAAAAAAGATGCCACTCCAACAACAATTTTCTAATTGAGTGCTTTCAGTATAGATATAGTATTTCACTACAAGTTTCACGCTATGAGGAACTTGGAAAAAAGCCAAAGCCGAAAACCCTTTCTTCATCCTCTTAGCTATAAGTTTTTGAGAATTGGCTTCGTCTTTGCCTTTCTGAGATCACAAAACCAGTCAAGAAAGGGGACGGGTTGAAAATGAAAATCTCCAAAGTCAGATTTGTCTCAAAGGCACAAGTAACTTATGCAGACCTTTCAATAATTAAAGAGCATTTTGTTATCTCATGAAAGGCATCACCAATATAAATCTTAAAGTTGATTATCTACATTTGATAAGGAAATTTTGAGGCACTCATATGATCAAGCAAGAGAATTGATGGGAAATATGCACATAGCACAGCAGTTAGCAAAATACTACAAATGGGCATTTTTAGACTGCAAAGGATCTTACAGATTTGACACCCATGAAACCCAGGAGAGTTTTTGCTCCCAATATAAGGAGCAATGTTTGCAAAAGACCGAGAATGCAACCAATTACTAAAGCTGTTGAAGCAGATGGAATATGTCTCCTCTCCTTGCACGATTTAAATTTGTCTGCATCGCTGTCGGTGCCAGATGGAGACTCACTAGTACTTGGTATCATATCTGGCGACCAACAAGGAAATTGTCAATAATATATCAAAATAATATATCAGAATGTAACTAGCAAAATTTTTAAAGCAGTGTGATGGACGAATCTGCTTGCATATGACAAAAGACAATGCCAACCGGCCACAACTCGAACAGAACAAAATCTTCATTCACTGGACATCCAGAGCCTAACTGATATTAAGTTTGATTTTCCCGTCTTTGTTTGTGTGCGCGTGTGTGCGAGAGAGAGAGAGAGAGAGAGAGAGAGAGAGAGAGAGAGAGAGAGAGAGTACCTTTTTCTTGCATAAGCTCTTTATTTTCACTCTTAGTTGCTGAACCTTTTTCAAGGTTCTCAAGCGCAACATCTTCTGCAATGACTTCTTTCATTTCACTGAGTTTGATAGAACCTTTTTCTGGTTCCTCACCTGTTGCGGATTCATTACCAACTCTTCCAACAGTTTCCTCCTCAGCAACAAAAGATGTAGTTATACTGACTAGGGGAAATATGGTAATCCTTGAAGCTTGATTAAATATAGCGATCGAAACTCCGACAGCAGCAATTTCCACCGGACCTACGTAAAATATGATCTCAGCATAAAATCCATGTATATCAGAAAAGCAATTCATTCATAACATAAAAAAATCAATTTGCAATAAGCTGTCTTTTTTGTGGGTTTATAATGTTTCCCTCCCTAACTACCTGCCAGAAAAATCACAATTTACCATTTGGCAAATATCACAAGCATCCAGCATGGTGTACAAACTGGTGCGAAAACTTCCCTGAGCAAGTGCTACAAGTGACTAGTAAGAACATATCATATAACCAACAAGGAATTCAGCCTGCCAGTGAATATTAAATAATAACAGACCAATCCTATGAAAAATGTCCAAATCCTTTCCCCTAAAGTGAATTTGGCAAAATGTTCATAAGCAATATAAAATTGTTGGGATGCATATCCGTACTCCTGTTCATTAAAAACTATTTCCAGTCTGCATCAGAAAAATGCAGATCCATTCGATCTCACGTAGTCCTATTGGTAGTGCAAAGTAGGGTCACATACTACAATGATAGGTGTAAAGGCAACTAGCTTTTGCTTTGCTGGAATAAATTTAAGGCTTCATCAACGAAATAAGGTTTCATCAATGCAATTTATCTTTCTTCAGTATAAAAAATCTAATCAAGACCAACAAATTGTTGCAGGTGTGGTTATGCATCTTTTCGATATACTGCAATACACTATTTCAATATACAAAAATGCAAAAGTGGTTTTTGGTGCATGGCCTGTTATGTATGACAAGTGATTTCGACAATCATTTATTGGGAAAAGAAAAGTACTCTATGTGATGAAGTCCTACAGATTTGCTTCAATTATGAAGATAGAGTTCAATAATCAGACCTAAGCGGCCAATAAATGCTGTGTCAATTAGGGAAGCAACAGGATCGGCAGCTAAAGCCAGGGCTGCAGGAAATGCAATCCTTAGTATCTCTAAGCCAAGCGCATCCATCTTGAAAACAAGCCTGAAATTAAATTTGCATATGAGCATCAGCTTTCCAAAAGAAACAGATAATGCTTTTCCACTATCCATATAGGCCGCAGTTTGAAGGAGCAAAAGGAGATGATCATATAGAAACCAAAATATGTATGTGTTTATGGAAATGAACCTCAGAACTGCCTCCAAAGGTTTAACTTCAGAAATGAATTGTTGGAACTGAAAAAAAGTAGAGAGGCATCATGCTGTACCTTGTATCTCTGAAGAAAACAATGAAGGGCATGTTCCACTTGCTCTTAGATAGATGCTGAACACTGTCCTCTGGCATCTTTTCCAGTAAATTCAAGTCACTTGGCCCAGATATATTACAGTAAATGCAAAATGAGAGGCGTTTTGTCTTTGGCTGGTCCTAAAGCAGGGGACCTAATAGCTTTTTGGCAACTGCAGAAAATGAACTATCATCAAGTTTTCACCAACATTGCTCTGCATCATATGCGAAGTTCATGATGACCATGCTACAGCCATCAGATATGATATGAAGATTGAAGAAGCGTGCAAAGCATGGACATTTTCTAAGGAAAAACAGTCCAACTAGATGGACTGAAGGCTAGTAAGTTAAACAGCACTGGCTGAGGAACCACCATGGAACTTTAGGGTCACATATAGAAGAAAGATAATCAGCACTTTAGACCAACCTCTCTGGTGGGATATTGCCGTGGAGAGTGGAATGACGGAAGAAACAAGATGAGCTGAGTATCATGCACAATGGAGATTACACGCGATAAAACTTGAGCCTTATTTATTAGAGCGTAAACATCCTCACTCCTCCAAAATGGTGGCGGATGAAAGGAAATATATTTATTATATCTTTAAGATGCCTCCAAGAACTGCCAGCCCTCTTATGGAGTATCCAGTATATCTAGTACTCTAGTTTTGTTCAGCTGAAAAAGGTTCCAAAAGAGAAGTAAAGAAAAAGACGCTCTTATGGGGATGTGACCAAAGAAACAATTGCCACGTACTGGGTAGTGCATATGATGTGGCATCGAACTTAGATGTTGTAAAGGCTTCCATAAAGAACATGCATAAAAATTTCGGGTGCAAGGATTGGCAGAAATCAGTGTCAACAGCTAGCTTCGCCTTTAGGTCGCAACTGAGATATAACGACCCAGGATACTGTGGAGCAAAATATAGCATCAGATGAACAATGATTAATTGAGTAAAGGAAATTCCATGTGAATGCATTTGCATGTCAAAGTGTCCAAATTAGCAAACCAGAGGGAGTAGCCGAGACGAAGATATCGGAGACTAAGACATGTGTTACTAAGACAGGACATGGGACCTTCCCTAGTTCCAACTTCCCCTGATAACAACCAAACATGCAGAGAGACAGAGACAGGGAAAGACAGAAAGAGACGGTTCCATCGGAAACAGAGCTCCTCCGTTACACGCCCACGATAAGTGCTCTGCCCCTGCTCATGCGCATTGCTCAAGCAAATCGGGGGGAAATTGTGCTGTGTCTCGCGAACAAACGCCGCAAAAGAAGCAAGACATCAGCAAGAACTCACTGTCAAGTCCTTACTCTGTACAAACAACAGAAAAAAAAAATAAAGAAACAGAAATTTAAATGCACCAACATCATCCTTTTGACTTCATACAACACCAACACAACACACAACCATTAAACACGATTTCAATTCAGCATAATCGTCTCCTTCGACTCATTATAATCACTTGGAAGAGTTTTCTCGATTTCGAACACGGTGTTATAGCTTTTACCAATAGGAATTTGACTCGAGCACTCTTCGTTCTTTTCCACTCAATATAGACTCATATAATCCATAAGATCCGACTTCATCCATCGCATTTGTAGATCATGCTGATACTAATGGATGATCCAACTAAAAAGCTACAATGTAACTAAAGTATATACCGTAGTTGATTCGACATGTCCTCTTTGCACCTATCATAGTTGGAGTCTACTCAATGATTTTTACCATGAAAAGGTTAATAATAAATTATCTACATGTGCAAGCCTTTTTCTTAACCATCGTTATTGCACGCAATTTTATATATAAGAGATAAGGGACTTGTGAATTAATCAAGCATCTCAAAACTACTGTAGATCGGCATTGACGATATACATTTTGCAACGCCAATAATGCATGCTAAAGTTCTTAAAATGTGATTTGCCTGGTCCAGCAGAATGAATTTATGCAATACTTGCTGCTAGTGCATAGTGATCACCTCGTTGAAAAGCCGGGCATTGGTAAAAATGGATAAGCGTTGAATGAACAGTCAAATCTTTTTTCAAGACAACTCCAAGATATAAAAAATAACATTCATATACGATGATCACCCCGTGCTTGTATATATGCAGAAACTTCAACTCTAATCATCAACCACCATTCTTCAACATGGTCGAGGTCATCTCAACGGTGCATCATCATTTCCCCAGCTCAAAGACGAACACTTGATTAATTAACCATCCGTTTCCTTGGTTCCATATATGAAGATCTCACAGCTCAGCGCAAGGAGCACACATGTACAAACAACATGCAAAATGTACTGGATGAACTAAAGGTACTAAGTGGAGGATCTGGGTTAGTATTAATCCTCTCAGAAGCAGAGAATGCAACCTTGGAAGCTTAGAAAAATGAAATGTGCATCTGCCATGTACTTGAAGTTGATGAAGCAAGCTTGTCGTCTTGAAGAAAAAACACTCATCATTTGACATATGCAAGGGAACCAAAACAAAACGAAAAAAAAAAAGAACCCACGAACCTTTCTGATTCTTTTCTCTGATTGTGTGTGATGTAGAGAGAACATGCAAGGTTCTTTCCACCAACTCCTTTAGGCACACATGCAGAAACCATTTGCCTGCTCTTCCTTTTAAAGTGAGTCCATCGTCCTCACTGCTTTTTTTTTTTTTTTTTTTTTTTTTTTTTGGGGGGGGGGGGTCCGAAATCCTCACGGCTCGAAACAAAAATAAATTATACTACTTATATTGTGCATACTAGCAGCATAGAAGTTTCTTTCATATAAGTGGCTTTTAGAGAATGGTACATGATAAAATATTTAAATAATAAATTAAGCTTTTATCTAGCAACTTAAGTTTTTAGAATAATTGACAGTGGTTTCATTAAATCTCATACAGTATCGTTAGAAGGTCCTAATTGAATCTTCTAAGCACCCCTAATAGTCTTCCCTAGGTTGACATTTCCATACTAAGACTATTTGTGTGAAAAAAAAAAAAAAAAACTTTTACACTATCGCTTTTTACTTGCCTAATTATTTTTTATTCCTGTTATGAAGCCAAAAGCAAACTATTAACATGTCAACATAATATTTACACTTGCCATGTTATGCTCGCAATATCAACTTGAACTTATTGTTAAAGGCTTTGTGCAACATTTGGTTTCCAAGATTAATTCAATATTTTTTTTAAAGAACGTTTAATATTTCTTTCTTTACTAAAGTGACACTAAAACATCGACTATCGCACTAATTTAATATCAATGCTTACTTCTGTTAACGTGAGAATTAAAAGCATATAAAAGGAAAAGGGAAAGAAGAGATTCTCGACCTCCAATAATATCAAAAGATGCATGCATGAAGAAGGAAAAAACTAGTCCTTCAAAAATTTGAATGCATGAAAATTTAGATACGTCAGCATGACCCTAGGAGCAGTGCAATTAAAGGTATGATGTGGTCATCGAAAACCGTGCCATGCATTAGTTTAAGTGCTTTGGTGGGTTGCTTGCAACATTTTCAAATTGGAGACCACGTTGGAAACCCAATACCCCATCAATGTATGCCATGTCTCCGTGACCTAATTTTTGTTGGTATTCTCTATCTATGCTTGCTATATGGTTTGATCTGATGAACTTTGACCTATTGGGTTTCAAGGCCGAAGAAACTTAACCAAGAGGTAAACATGGATGATCAATTCCCACTTGCATCACACCGGGCTTGAGTGTTTTCATTTTATAAGGGCCACCTACGGTTATGTTAGTATAAAAACTTTGTACGCATCCCAAGATGAGACCCGCATAATTGATAATTGAAATGGTGTCGGTCAACATGATTTATAATAGTGCAATAACCTCTCAGTGGAAATGTCTCTCTGATGATCACCCGACGACGTCACCTGCATTAAGAGTAGTTTGTTTATGGATATAATGCGATTATGCCGCTTCACTTAGGAAAATATTAGACTTACTCAGAAGCTTAACTAAAAAGGATATCTTACTAAATGATGTGTCTACGGCCAAAAAAAGGTTGTCACGTCATTTAGTAAGAGAGATTTGGTACAATTTTTTAATATGTCTATTGTCTAGCATTATTTCATCACTTAATTGGTAAAAGCTACGGGTTTCTTTGGCTTTAGGGATGAGAAAATTGTACGGTCGCAAAATGGAAATGCAAGAATGCGACCAAACACAACTCCGTTTCTCTTTTTCTCCCGGTGTCAGAGATACTAATAAATTGTTAACTTCTTGAAAGTTCACAAGGGGATATTCAGATTGGTAATCTAAAGTGGAATGTAATGAAAATAGATCAAGGACAACAATAGTAGGTGATAGCCACCGGAAGATATCACGACACATTTTTTTGTCTCTTGTTTGGCTTGTGAATCAGGTTATCAAAGTTATAAAACATGATCAGAGATTAGTGCATCTGCAACAAAGCTAATAGAGAAGGTGGACGGACCTAACTGATGGATGTTGATGCTCGCATTTGAAGATAACTTAGTTTATCGTAAAGGAATGCCATTAATCTCTTAAGGGTTTGTTTCTTTCTTGAAATCCCTACATCTTCATTAGCCCTTTTCACGACTATAATTAAGAAATCCTAAGTTGACCTTTTCAACGATGAATTAATTAAGACATCTCCACCTTAATTCCATTTCCATGTTTATGAATATGTGCCCGAGGCCGCGGGCCTGGAAGTTCTATTGGATTTACATGTAAGTTAAAGGAACAACTTGCTATTCAAAGATTAGAATTGGTATTATGCCAAAATTAAGACGGAAACTTTGGCGTAATGGAGGTACAACGAGTACATAGGTATTAACGTGTGATTTATATTTATCATGGAGCATATTTGTAATATATTTTTGTCGGTACCATTATTGTAATTAATCACTTCTATAAATATATATCATATAACCATAATTGAGATTGAGACACCGTAAATACTATATTGTTATTTTTTCTCTAACTATAAATATCAACATGGAATCAAAGTAGGAAAACCAATCAAATTCTCCAACATCTCCACCCCAAGTCAACTTTTTCTTTACTCCAGTTACTATTTCAATAGTATCCAATGTATCTCTAAATTCTTTCCCTTATCTCCATCTCTTTACCTAGCATTTTCTCTTTTTGTTAATCCCAATTTCCCATCACCTCTCAACAACTTTGCACCCAATTCATATCATTTTCCCTCTTTTCTATTCCTACTCAAATTACGGCCGTGTAGTCAATATCATCATCTATTGTTCTTCCCAACATCATCTTACTTGTCAGATCTATAACAAGGCCGAGCATATCATGCTACAATGTCAACAATGGTTCAACCATGCATTTGTCATGGTCCGTGAATCCTCCCGTACTTGTGACACTTGTGAGTGGCACTCGGAGTTATTTGGTGAAGAATATGTGGCAGAAGGGTAGAACACAACTAGTCCGTGGGAGTGGCGTCAGGACGATTGGTACTAGGAGTTCTGGGATAGAAGGATTATATTACTTGGGAAATCTGAAGACGGGGTAGGCCTCCCGTGCATAAACTGGTCGGGAGTTGATGCCGCTCTCCTGACGAGGCCATGGCAAGCCGAAACCAGTTATTGTGCCTAAAGAGAACGCTGCCTTACTTGATGGACTAGACGCTCGAGCGAAACCGGGCGTGGTAGGATCTTGTACGAAGAATCATTTACCGTATCGTTTGTGGAACAGCTAAAGAAGGAAGGCTGGCTTGGCGAATTCCGCTCGCTAGGCGCCCGCGGGTCATTATGAGGCCAAGGAATCTCTCGGCCCGTGACAAGTGGTATCAGAGCAGGAATCCCTCCAGTAAGCAAGTGAGCAAGTCGGAGAATCGAGCTTCTCGCTCTAGCGCGTCGAACTAATGAGTGCCCGGTCCAGTCCTAGTGGGTGGAAAGTGAATGGCCGGGGAAAAAAAAATGCTCGGACGAAGCTGCGCTCTCTACTCCTAGTATGGCAATAGTACTAGGACGAGTCGGTTCCTCGCCGAGCCGCTAGGGAGTTCGAGAAGAACCGAACCCTTGCTGAATGGGGATAACATTTCTGGATCGATCGGTGAATACGAAGAAGAGGTCTACTGCTGCGTTTTCAACAAGAAAAGAACCTCCATTGGTCTGCTGGAGTCAAGATGCTGGTTAGGCTGAAAGGGTGCTGCCAAAAGATGCGGTTGGCGAAAAATGCCACACTTGCCAAAAAGCGCAGGTGACTGAAAGGCCGAGCGGTTGAGATCAAAAGAGGCCACCAATGGAGCAAAACCTATTTTGTTGGGTGAGCGTGACCGTTCGATGTGAATTCCCAAAAGTGGCACATCAATGGATAATTTACGCAAGGAAGCGACAGAGCAGAGATCGCAACGAGGGCGTTGCGAATTAAGTGGGGGAGAATGTCACGGTCCATGAATCCTCCTGTACTCGTGACACTTGTGAGTGGCGCTCGGGGTTATTTGGTGAAGAGTATGTGGCAAAAGGGTAGAACACAACTGGTCCGTGGAAGTGGCGTTAGGACAGTTGGTGCTAGGAGTTCTGGGATAGAAGGATTATATCACTTGGGAGCTTTGAAAATGAGGTAGGCCTCTCGTGCACAAACTGGTCGGGAGCTTATGCTGCTCTTTTGACGAGACCATGGCAGGCCAAAACTAGTTGTTGTGCCTAAAGAGAACTGCTGCTTTACTCGATGGACTAGACACCTGAGCAAAGCTGGGCGTGATAGAATCTTGTACGAAGAATCATTCACCGTATCGTTCGTGGAATAGCTAAAGAAGAAAGGCTGGCCTAGCGAATTCCGCTCGCTAGGCGCCCACGGGTCGTTCCGAGGCTAAGGAATCTCTCGGCCCGTGGCACATTCATGCCACTAATCTATTGGACTTCTTCTCAACTCTCTCAATTAGTGAAACTTCTTATTCAATGTGATATATTGATGGTGGAATATCGGCACACATGACTATTGATATTGGTAAAATCATAAATTATATACCCTTTTACATTTTAACAATAATCTCGGTTGGTGATGGTCATATATTACCTAAGAAGCAAGTCGGTAAAACCTTTTTACATATTTGTTCTCAATCTTTACTATTATCTCATGTCTATGATGTCCCTAGTCTTGCTTGCAATCTCTTCTTAGCTATTCAGCTTTGCTGTAAAAATTCTTTTGCTATTGATTTTAATTGTTCATCCTTTCCATTGAAGGGCCAACGAATCGGGAAATTCTCCTCTAAGATGATTCTTCTTATGGTCTTTGTCCGATTTCCAACTCATTGGTGTCATCTCACTAGCATCCCATCATGGCTTCTTATGCTTCATTCACTCATTGGCATCCTCATCTTGACCATCCTAATAAACAAGTTTTGAATTGTGTTTGCAATTCTAGCTCTAAGTCGATGTCTTGTGAGTCCTATTTTGAGGGGGAATCTCATTGATCGCCTTTAAGTATGTCGGTCATTATGCATCTTTTCTTCTTGTTATAATCCCATTTCATGTATGGGCGAGTCCAATTTTATCTAATTCTTATATTTTGTGTTATTTATTAATGACTACCTCTCATTGACTAGGGTTTTTCCATGAAAAATAAATTTGAAGGGCCTACACACTAAGCGTGTGCAAAATGGACCTCCCAAACTGGGAACGGCCTAAATTGGACCAAATCAGCCAATTTGGTTCAGTTCCCAAGGATGTCAGTCCAATTCTCAGTTCCTAAAAGTGGAACCGGTACCTGAGCAGTCCAGTTCTCAATTCCAAGGCAGAACTAGATTGGACAAGATCGACTAAATATAAATTTTTTATTTTATTATTTCTTCAAAAAAATTAGGAAGAACTTAACATTATCTCAATCCCCCTCTATGTAGTGGCAAATAAAGTAATGGGAAAAAAATTAGTGGGAAAAAGTAACTAATTTGTTCCATTAGACCATATTGGAACCAAACCGGACACACTTGCTTTTATTGTTTTATTGAAAATATATGCAATGCCAAAATTAAATTTTTACAAACTCATGGGTGAGGTGAATAAGCTGATAGAGTTGTGGAGTCTGATAAAGGAAAATAATATTCAAGCGCAAAAGCAATTTATTTTAGGCAGTTACCAATCTTGCAATAGCATACATGTAATTTCCATATTAATTATGTATACCCTACTCTTGCTATATAGAGGGCAATATCTTTTATTGTTGTAATGCCAAAGCTTGTAACCCTAGAGCTTATAACACTGATACTGATAGTGGAAGATTGCGGCACCATGATTTTTCCCTTTTCCTGATTTTGGAAAGGGTTTTCCACGTAAAAATTCTCGCTTGTTTTCTTCTCTATTTTTTTCTCTTCATATACTCACGTCCCTGACAACTGGTATCAAAACTTGGTTTTGGCGAAATAGTGGAGCGAATATGGATGAAGGGAAGGTGAAGATCAATCGATCGATTCGATGGCAAGGACTTTAGTTTCTGGAAGATGCAGATTAAGGATATGTTGTACTAGAAGAACTTGCATCAGCCTCTATTTGGAGAGAAACCAGAACTTATGACTCAAGAAGAGTAGGAATTGTTAGATTGACAAGCTATGGGTTTGAGTCGTCTCACATGGGTGCATAATGTTGCTTTCAACATTGCCAATGAGGCAACAACGGTGAATTTGATGGTTGTGTTGTCCAATATGACATGAAGCATTCGGATCAAACAAGGTATATTTGATGCATTGTCTTTTCAGCCTGAATATGGATGAGGTTGCTTCCATGACATATCACATCAATGAATTTAACGTGATTACAAATTAGTTGAGTTCAGTGGATATCAAATTCGATGACAAGGTAAAAGTTTTAATTTTATTATCTTCTTTACCTGAAAGTTGGAGTGCAATTGTGACTGCAGTGAGTAGTTCATCTGGAAAGAAAAAGTTGAAGTTTCAAGCAATCTGAGATTTGATTCTTAGCAAGGATATTCACAAAAGAGAATCAAGTGAATTTTCTGGTGCTACCTTAAATACTAAAGGTAGAGGAAGAAGCAATCAATGAGGGCGGAAGCAATATCATGGTCAATCAAAGTCTAGAGGGAGAAGCAAATCTAGATCTTGTGGAGAAATAATTTGCTAAAATTGTGAAAAGAAAGGCCATCTAAAACAAGATTGTAGAGCCCCAAAGAAGAAATTTCAGTATCGAGACCAAAATCAAGATGAAGAAAAATCTGTGAATGCAACTCTTGAAAGGATGCATGATAGTGATGTTTTAATTTTGAGCATTGACAATCCAATTGAGTCTTCAATTCTTGACTCAGGTGTGTTGTTTCACTCTACTTCATGCAAAGAATTAATGCACAATTTTATTACTGGAAAATTTGGAAAGGTTTATCTTGCTGATAATGAACCATTAAATATTATGGGAAAGGGTCATGTTTATATAAAATCTACTAGCAAATATCAATGGAAGTTGTATGATGTCAGATATGTTCCAAGACTTAAGAGAAATCTAATCTCTGTAAGTCAATTAGACAACATGAGATACATAACTGTTTTTGGGGATTGCTTTTGGAAAATACTTAAAGGTGCTTTGGTTGTAGAACGGGGAATAAAGTCAGGAACGCTCAACATAACTAAAAGCAGTAAAGACCATAGCAATTGCTGAGTTGAAGTTGATTCCAAATTATGGCACTACTGGCTTGGACACATGAGCGAAAAGGGGATGAAATTGTTAGCATCTAAGGGAAAACTGCTAAAAGATATTTATCTGAAGATTGTGTTCTAAGCAAACAAAAACGTGTCAGTTTTTCAAAGATTAAGAGAGAACCAAAGAAAGGAAAATTAGAGTTGGTGCATATAGATGTGTGGGGACCAGCTCCTATGAATTCCCTAGGAGGCTAACACTATTATGTCACATTCATGGATGACTCCACCATAAAGGTATGGGCTTATTTTTTGAAAAATAAATATGATGTGTTTGCTACTTTTAAGAGATGAAAAGCTGAAGTGGAGAATAAAATTGGCTTGAAGATTAAATGTCTAAGGTCCGATGATGGTGGTGAGTATTATAACAAGGAGTTCAAGCAATTTTGTGCAAAGAATGGAATCAGAATGATAAGAATTGTTCTCAATAGACCGCGGCGAAATGAAGTTGCTGAAAGGATGAATAGAACTCTAAATGAGCGTGCAAGAAGTATGAGATTGCATGTAGGATTACCCAAGATATTTTGGGTGGATGCAATTAACACGGTAGCATATTTGATTAACAAATGACCGTCAATTCCACTTGCTTTTAAGTTACTAGAAGAAGAATGGAGTGGAAAGAAGGCAAATCTCTTGCATTTGAAAGTTTTTAGTTATGTTTTGTATGTCCACGTAGATTCTGAAAATAGAGATAAGCTTGATGCAAAAGCTAAAAAAATGTTTTTTCATTGGATATGGTTCTGATTATTTTGGTTATCGATTTTGGGATGAACAAAATAGAAAAATAATAAGAACTGCTAATGTTACATTCAATGAAAATATGTTGTATAAGGACAAATTTGCCCAAAATCTCGTGTAAAGAAACAAACGGTGGAGAATACTGAGATTATATTAGAGGAGGTTTAGGAATGTTCTCGTTGAAATTCCTAAAATTGTTGCTATCGATTCTAATCAAAAACCATAACAAGAATTACGTACACCTGAATCCACTTTGAGAAGATCTAGCAGAACACCTAAACCTATACAAAGATATTTTCCATCATTGCATTATTTGCTTTTGACTGACGTTGGCAAACTAGAAAATTTTTGGAGCAGTGCAAGTTAAAGATTTTTGTTAAGTGGGAGTTAGCAATGCAAGATGAGTTAGATTCACTCGAGAAAAACAAAACGTGGGTGTTAACTCAATTACCAAATGGGAAGAAAGCATTGCAAAACAAGTGGGTGTATTGGGTCAAAGAAAAACCCAATGGCAACAAAAGGTACAAAGCAATGTTAATAGTAAAAGGGTTTAAGCAAAAGGAATGTATTGATTACACAGTGATTTTTTTCTCCTATTGTAAAATTGACTACTGTCAGGTTAGTATTAAGTATTGTTGTCGCTAAGAATTTACATCTGGAGTAGTTAGATGTTAAGACTGCATTCCTCCATGGTAATTTGGAGGAGGATATTTACATGATACAACCAAAAGATATTCAGATTCCTAGAAAAGAAAATTATGTCTGCAAATTGAAGAAAAGTCTGCATGACTTGAAACAAGCTCCTAGACAGTGGTACAAGAAATTCAACATTTTTATGTGTGGTAATGGGTTAACTAGAAGTGATATGGATCACTGTTGTTACTTCAAGAAATTTGATGACTACGATATTATTTTGTTGTTTTTATGTGGATGATATGCTCATCGCAGGATCTAGCATGAGGGAGATCAACATGCGGAAGCAGTAATTGTCAAAAGAATTTGAGATGAAGGACTTGGGCATAGCAAATCAAATTCTTCGGATGAGGATCACACAGGATAGATCCTAAGGAATTATAAAATTATCTCAGGAAAAGTACATTGAAAAAGTGCTAGATAGATTTGGAGTCCAGAATGCAAAGCTCGAAGTACACATTTAGGAAGTCACTTCAAGCTCTCAAGAAAGCAATCATCGCAAATAGATGAAGAGCGGGAGTATATGATTAAGGTGCCTTATGCATTAGCTACTGGCAATTTAATGTACGTTATGGCATGTACTCGACCGGACAAAGCTGATGTAGTGAGAGTTGTGAGTAGATACATGGCAAATCCATGAATAAAGCATTGGGAAGTTGTAAAGTGGTTATTAAGGTACCTGAAAGGCACTTCAGGTATGTCATTATGTTTTATTAAAAACGATATAACTTTATAAGGCTTTGTTGATGCAGATCTTGGCGGTGACCTGGACAATAAGATGAGCATCTCAAGTTATATTTTTACTTTAGGTGGCCCTGCAATCAGTTGGATGTCTAGACTTCAGACATGTCTCTCTCTCAACCACTAAGGTAGAGTATGTTGCTATATCTAAAGCTAGTAAGGAGATAATTTGGCTGAAAAATTTTCTAAAAGGTATAGGTAAGAAACAAGATAACAATGTTATTTTTAGTGACAATCAAAGTGCTATTTATCTTGCAAAGAATCTGGTATGTCATTCAAGGACACGTTGAGTTAAAATATCATCAAACTCATCAGTTGATAGATGATAAGACTTTGTCATTGAAGAAGATTCCTGGTGCAAAAAATCCAACAAATATGTTAATAAACTGCCAACAGCTGATGGGGGAGGCTGACGCACTAGGACAATTTGAGCTACAAAGATAAAGACTATGAAAGATTATTGCTATTTTGTTTGAAGATCAGCCTCCAAGTGGAAGATTGATAGAGTTGTGGAGTCTCGATAAAACAAAAAATAATATTCAAGCGTAGAAACAATTTATTTTAGGCAATTGCCAATCCCGTAATAGCATACATGTAATTTCCATATTAATTATGTATGCTCGACTCCTGCTATATAAGGCAATATCTTTTATAGTTATAACACTGAAGCTTGTAACCCTAGAGCTTGTAACACCGATACTACTAGTAGAAGATTGCCTAGTGTGGCACCGTAGTTTTTCCTTTTTCCTGATTTTGGGAAGGGTTTTCTACGTAAAATTCTCGCTTGTTTTCTTCTCTATTTTTTCTCTTCATATATTCACATTCCTAACATATACTAGTAATTCGTTTTGAACGTAATGGTATTATTCAACACTTTTCTTGTCCAAACACCCCATTTCAAAATGGTTTGTTAAAATGCAAATCAGACTCTTAATTGAAATGTCTCAGGTCTTATTAATCCATGGTCATATGCCTTATTCATATTGGGTCAATGCTCTTCTCTCTATTGTTTACTCCATTAATTAGTTTCCCACTCTTGTTCTATTATGATATTTCTCATTTCCACTGTTTGTTTTCTGATTTGATTACACGTTCTTCAAGATTTTTAGGTGTGCTTGTTGTCATTTTCTTCCATGTCATGTCTCCCATAAGCTAGCACCTCATTCTATCACGTGTATTTTTTAGGTATGCATCAAATCACAAAGGCTATCATTGCCTTGATCAATCAAGTAGTCATGTTTTTGTTAATCATCACATTCGGTTTGATGAGAAGAATGTTCCCTTTTCACAAAATCCTTCAACTCTTAGTCCCATAACCCATCATTGTAGTTCAACCCCTTTGCTTTTTCTTTCCTCCAATCAATCTATTTTTCCTTCTACCTCCTTTGACCCTCAACCTCCTCATCTGCCTCTCTACACTTCTCTAGCCTAGCCTTCTAACCCACCTCTCTCCTCTTGTTAGGCCTACCCAACCAGTTTCTATCTGTTTTTCACCTCCACCACTACTCCATTTGAACTTACTCACTGTGTCTCAACCCGACAATCTCCCCACCAAATCTCTTCCACATCAAACTCAAAAAATCCTCTTTACATCTCTATCTAGCTCCTCCGATACTGTTTCTTCTTTGCACACTCATCCTATGCATACTCATGCCAAATTTGGAATTTCTAAACCTAGAAAATTTTTAATCTCTATCTCTTTTCACAAAAAGACATCTACTTAAAAATCTTTGGCCATTCTTGACCCATGTTGGAAATAGTCATGATAGATGAATTTAACACCTCAGTCACAAATCAATATGGGATGTTACACCACTTGATCCTTCTAAGAATTAGTTAGTTGTAAATGGGTTTTTAAGGTTAAGGAAAAATCCAATGGAACTATTGAATGCTTCAAGGCTCACCGCGATGCACAAGGATTTAAATAACAGATCAGATTGCACTATGACAAAACTTCTAACCCGACTATTAAACTCAATATAATTCGAGTTGTTCTCTCTGTTGCGATTTCAATATAATGGGTCATAAGTCAATTTAGGCTTCATTCATTTCATGGAAAATAACTTCCAGAAAAGCTTTTGGTAGCTTTTCTAGCATTCATTTCACAGAAAGGAATTAGTTAAGGAAACATTTTCCACTATTGGAAAAAATACTTTCAAAAGTAGGGAAAATGTTTTACACTTTCTAAAAAAGTGTAAAAACGTTTTGCATAATTTCTTCCACCTCACTTTCTTTTATCAAACACATTTTCATTTTGTTTTTTTTAATTATTTTAAGAAATTGAGTTTTTAATTTATTTTTATCTTTCTTTCTTTTCCTTTCTTCTACTTCCTTAGCCTTGATCGATCGAGCCACGAGCCAGCTCGAGCCTCGTTGGACTATGGTGAGGTCAAAGCTTGCCAATGGCCAATCGCTGACCACCGTTGTGGTTGACGATCGGCCAAGGTGATGGAGAAGAAAAAAAGGCTATTGGCGATAGGCCACAAGCCAGCTCAAGCCTTGCTTGCCTGTGGCAAGGTTGAAGCTTGCCAGTGGCCAATGCCAACTGCTACCATGCCCAACGACCAGCCAAGACCAAGGAAGAAGAAGAAATAAAGAAAAGAAAAGAAAATTTCAAAAATTGTAAAATAAGTTTTTTAAAAAATAAAATAATAATTCTTTTTTGAAAATGAGTGTATGCAGGAAAATATTTTCCTTACTAAATGGAAAAGAATATTTTCTAGTTTATTTTCAAATTTTAGCCAAACATTGAAAAATATGGTTAATTTCCTAAAAAAATGACTTCTTGGAAAACAATTTCAGAAAATGCCACACTTTCTATGAAACGTATGGAACCTTAATGTTAAGAATATCTTCTTGTATGGCATCATTTGTGAGGAAGTTTACAATCTTAGTTTCTCTCTTATTAAGTTCTCGAATCACGGGTCCTATTTGTAGAAAGCCATTTGTGGTTAAAAGCAAGTTCCACTTGCATGGTTTCTGCATTTCAATATATATATTTTATCTTTGGGTTTCACGGCAAGTAAGGCGGATCTATCGTTATTTTCTATGCTTCTTGGGATTTTCTATTTCTTCTATTATATATTGATGATATTCTTGTCATCGATGATATTCCTCATTTATTAAGGCCTCTGATTTCTCGAGTCTCACAAGAATTTTTTATAAAGGATCTTGGACCATTTCACTATTTCCTTGGCATTGAGGCTTATCACCACTCTAATGATATGCTTTTATCTCAAGTTAAGTATGATGATGGCCTTTTACGCAAGTTTGACCTTTCTAAGGTCAAGCCTATATCTACTCCCTTGGCCTTAGGACTTTGTTGTTTGGTAACGATAGTAAGCTTTGTGATTCTTCAGTGTTGTATTAACAAATGGTTGATGCTCTACAACATGTGTTCATGACTAGACCCGATAGTAGTGTTGATGTGAATTTGGTTAGCCAATTCATGCATCAACCTAGCTTACCTCATCTCCAAGCTGTCTAATGCATAAATCGACATTTAGCTATCACATCCACCCACGGATTGCTCATTGAGCAATATTCTCCTACTTCATTGGTTTCTTATGCAAATGCAGACTGCGTTGGGTGCTCCCATAGTTGATATTTCACCTATGGAATTTGTGTTTTTCTACACGTCAACCTTGTTTCATGGAGTGCCAAGAAGCAAACCATTGTAGCCCACTCTAGTATGGAGGTTGATAATCACGATGTCACTCATTGTGTTGCTAAGACTATTTGGATTCATCATTTACTTCATAAGCTCAGAGTCCCCCATTTTAATCCTCTCACCATTTATTGTGACAATATCTCTGCCACATATTTTGCTCTCAACCCTGTGTTTCATGCTCACATCAAACTCATTGAGTTGGATTTTCACTTTGTTCGAGAGTAAGTTGCTTCTAGCAATCTTCATGTTCGCTACATGCCTACAGTGAATTAGCTAGAAGACATCTTCACCAAGGGATTACCTAGGCCACGTCACAAGGTATTGACATCTATTCTCTTAGTTGTTACACTTAATGAGGGGCAGTATTAATGTGTAATTTATATGTAATATAATTTTTTTATATAATTATGTTTCTATCTATATTCTTAATGTAATTAATCGCTCCTATAATTATAGATTATATAACTTTAGTTGGGATTGAACAACCATAAATACCTTATCGTTATTTTCTTTCATACTCTAAATATCAACAATAGGAAGATACCAAAGCCTTCTCAAATTGGTAGGGCTGGTGGAACCGCAATTGGCATGTTGTGGTGGGCGTCCTAGATTGAGCACTAAAGAACCGAGTGGGAAGACAGGTGAGCTCCAACGTCACTTCATCACCCGGAAAAAAAAAATGCATATCTATCGAAATGCATTAGTTTTAACGGTACCAGAAAAGAGGGTTCCACTTCTGTGTGGAAGCCACGATGCCAACACGATCAATATTAATATTTCTTGTCATCACATGCTCCTCCGCATGCGCAAAGCTTTTCATTTTCTTCATTTGCAAGAAAAAGAAAATAATAATCAATTTGTATTCGTCAATCATATCATCAACTTTTGGTACACATTGTCTTATGTTGATTCCAATATGTGTGAGAATGTGCTTCTTTTGTCTTGTCTTGTCTCCTGCCTCTTTCTTTTCCATTTCTTCCAATGCACATAGTTCAGACCATGAATTCGCTTGTTGGACCACCTAGTGTTTTGTTATGAGGAAATGAAGTTCTCTACGTCTTTCAAAATCTCCACAATCTGGTTAACCCTATCTTACACGTCAGTTGATAAATTTTAACTTTGAACATATAAACGAGGGGTAAAAATGTACTGAGATTTTATGGTCGAACCGAGCCAAACTCCGATTTGAATAGCTCCAGCATCAAGTCGAGACCAGCTCGAACTTGTGAACTACCATGATCCAATTGACTTGCCAGCCCAACAAAGTAATCGTGCTTTTGTAAATAATTGGTTGGCAAGCATAGTAAGCATACATAATCCCACGAATTTCTTTAATTTTTTTTTCTTGTGTATCGCAAACTCTATGTATAGTTTCAAGCTCGAGCTCAAGCACAATAGGAGCACAAACTAGCATTTTTGAGGAAATGTTCAATTTTACGTCATGAAATAACCAATTAACCAATCGATAAATTTGACAATGCAGGTTGAAATAACAATTGTTCTTTGTCTTGAATTTCACCCACTGCCATTGAATGAAACTCCAGTTCGGGATCGGAATTAAGTCCAATAATAAGACTTGAAAGTTATCTTAAACAATAGTGTGTCGATTGACGTGGCTCAAGAAACAATCTTGTAGACTATATAGTAAAATGGCCAGTGACTTCTTCTTCTTTTTTATAAAGAGAAAATTGACAACTTTCAAAAAATTGGTGGACGTGCTGCATCGTTGAAGCGTAGTGCCTGGGTGGTAAGTGTTAGTGCAGTGTTAGAGTTCAGTGGCAGCTCCAGGATGAACCAAAATAGTCACCATCTGTGCCCTTGAAGCTAATTGTTTAGTGCAGCACTGATCATGCAACCCAATGCTGCCATTTAAACATTACATGCAACTACACTTGAAATTTTTCCAGAGTGTAAGGGTGTGCTGGGTACTCAAATGATTCATTTGCAAAATCGAGATGCTAAGTGACATGGACCGTTGAGGACAGCACAGGGGCTCTGACACCGCTTGTCGGGTACAGAAGCGCGATGGTGGAAATACAAGAAAATTGTGATAGGCAATTCGAGACACGCTTATACCAGAACACGGCACTAGTATAAAGCTTATATAATATATTATTACTGACACTATATGTGAATAGCGAAAGACAACATCTCACTTTGATAATTTATTTTCTCATATACGCACACAAAACACTCAAGACAAAACTAGCTCATTTTCGGAAGCTTTTTGGCTTTCAGAGATGCTTTCACTTTGGCTATGCGGGTTGCACTCGAATGCTTCACCAAATGCCTTGTTTCTAGGCTAGCATGAACTGCTCAAACGGTGACCAAACATTGATCCTCCTATGCCACACAAGGAACTTGTGTAGGTGAAATTCTTGAACAGAAGTTGAAGACCAACTCTCAGTTTTCTTCTTCCAGATTCTGATGGCAAATAGGAACCATTAATGGCCTTTGTACCTTTAGGTTACTATTCGTGCTCTTTATCCTGGACGGTAGCTCGTTATTTGTCATGGAGCATCGAATGTTGATTTTCAAACATAAGCTTCATATGTTACCGAGTCAGATGACTGATTATTGTCAAGTATTGAATATGGCTTATTTGTTTAAAAGCCTATTTTGCAGTTTACCGTATCATTTAATACATCACTTTGTAGATAGGTGGAACTAAAACTCTATGACAAAATTATCCTCGAACTATTATATACGTAGTTAGGCGAGGACTTTTATCTGTAAAGCGGACGCTAAAGGCACAAGTTTTGTCGAGAACCAGGAGATGGAAGAGGGCTTATCAAACCCTAAGAGTGTCATTTGAGGCGTGTCAAATACTAACAAGATCCTGAAATATCTTGCTGAGTTGAGCCATTTCAGTGACTCATCAAAAGTTCTCTTTATTACTTCCTGTCTGCTCGCAATGAGTATCCAACACGTCATGGATTATCGAATAATGGAGGGATGAAGCCACTTGCATGCATGAAGAGATACGCTTGGGATCTTCACTAGGTGAGGGAGGCAACAAAAAGAAAAAAAAAAGTTAATTCATCTTAATTACTAATTAGTAGGTATCTTTAGCTTAATTATATATACTTAATCCGACATGCTCAAATTCCTTTCGCATTGGTTCTTTTTCCTCCCTTTTTCTGTGTATCCAGCACAACTTTGTGGGAAAGTAGTGACTAATATCTTGTTAGTGTCATCCTACTTGCTAGGAACGAAGATCGAGCCCTTCACCCCACTTGTAAAGATGTCGATTTCTATGTATTTGTAGAAAAATCTTGATGAATAGCAAGTACAAAATAATTCATTGTTAAATGAACAATATTCCTCTTATTATAATTCAGATTCTTGGCTATTTGAAGGTCTATGAAACTTATAAACTAACATTATAATCTCAAATTGGATGATTGCAAGCAGAGAGAACAGTCAATGGAACTCTACACCGGATATGTAGTGGAATGGGGTGAAACTTTGTGGGTAAAATTAGATTCAAGTGGATTATAGGAATGGATGCCACTTTCGTGACTAAATATGCATTCCCATATGTTTGTAGCTCATAAACTAGAGGTAGAGAGAAGCACGGAAAACATAAGATTTATAATGCACATATTACTTTTGAAATATAAGATTTTCGATGTATCGAGTGAATGATCAAGGATCTCGTCTAGCGCGCAAAGACAGTTGTGTTTGTTCCAAGGTTCTTTGTCATTTTCCAATGATACCAAGGTTGCAAAGGCTTCATACGATTGATTAAAATAGCTAACTCTACGCGACAGCATGAAGAGGGCCACACCAAAAAAGGTCTACATAGTCACCCTCTAGATGCTCAAACTTGGCATCGCTTGGACTCGCTTTAGTAGCATCTAATCTTCCGCCGTGGATGTGCAGGAAAAAACCACATTTTATAATGCCGCTGCTTAATTCAGGTCCTTCGTCTCCTGGTAATAAGATTAATGAGTATGTGCAGCCTTCAATAGAAGAGCTGAAGGAAAATCGGATCGATGGAGTGGACCCATGTGACGCATCTCACTGTCAAACTTTTATACTGAGTGCAGTTCTTCCGTGGACCATCAACCCTGCCTATTCCATTGATTATGGCCCTGAACTGCTGCTAATGGACATTAAGCAACTATTCCGTCCCAACGTTGCACTTCCATCTAACCTCACAATATTAAGCTCCATCTTAAAGTTGAGATGGTGAAGAGGATGAATTTTGTTCCCCGAAAGAGAAAAGAGGATACCTGTACTTAACTTCTGGACTCTAGTTTGGGAAATTGCTTTTTTAAAGTATGGGTGACTCGATATATGTAACTAAGAAAACAAAAATGAGAAATTGAATCTCACCTAAAGCAATATTGAGGACAAGACAACCATCATACATCAACGACAAGTATGTTTGATATTTCAACAGTTTTGAAATTCAAAGTCGTTGTTTTGTAACGATTTTAATAGAAGTTATGACCACCATCGATTCATAACGATTTTAAAAGCTATTATTTTGTTACGGCTATAATGGTTTTATGACGATCATCAAATTTATAATTATCAAATAATTTGCAATGGTCTCGTAATGGCTCTCTTTCATTTGCCTATAAATCAAACTCCAAACCATAATGCTTCAAGACACACCCACCCCCGTGGTGGCCGAGTTGGTGGAATCGCACGTTGGCTCAGCCACACGCAAGGCTGGAGTCTGATTCCCCAACGCGTCATGATGCGCGACTATAGTGAGGAGCCGTGGGAGGTGGGTCTTTGCGCTAGCACCCCCATGGTTTACGCGTAGCTCCTGTCAGCCGCGAGGTGGTTCCACGGTCATAAAAAAAAGAAAAAATGCTTCAAGACACACTTCAACGAGAAAATTCTCTCATCTCCTTTCGTTTCTTTTTTCGCTGGGTTATACATACAACCGAAAAGTTTGGACTAGAAACACATAGTTTATGTATGGACCAGAAAACCAGGGAGATGGAAGTGGGCTTACCAAGCCTTAAGAAAGTCATTTGAGGGATGTCTAGCTGTTTTTGTTCTTTTTCGTCTCTATTTCGTAGTTCGTGTTAGTGACTAATATCTTGCTAGAACCGTGCCACTAATTTCTAAACTCTGAATTGTTTTGGTGGATGATATGTTATGAGAAAATGAGCGTCTTACTGCTCAATGTTTTTAATAGACCATGGGCGATAACTAGTCTTTATCAATGAGATCCTTTATCATATTGCAACATCCATCCCTCTAGTAAAGATATTTATTTCTACGTACTATGAGATATAGATGAAAAATGGGAAAAGTGCCAAAAGTTCTAAACATTTTTTTTGTAAACATTTAGTCCTAAACTTTTTTTGCGCCGGATTCATCTAACATTTTTACGTCAGACCAATTTAATCCTTTCCAACCAATTTTGGCTGTGATTTTGGACGATGCCGCCCCGGTTAACGCGAACAACTTTTAATAATATTTTAATATATTTTTGCAATTTTTGTCTTTTTCCTCTAGCTAGTTGCCGAGGTCCGCAACCGGCCGAGGCGATAGCCGGCGAGGGCAAGGTCGAGCGCTCGCCGGCCATGGGGAGGTTTCCGCCCGCTCACCTAATCCGGGGTGTGGAGGGCAAGCCTCATCAAACCCGCCGGATTTGGTGAGGCCGACTCTGCCTACTCGCCAGCCCTAGGGCAAGGCTCGCCCTCGCCGGATCTAGCAAGGCAAGCCTCGCCGCCGCCCATGGCTGGTGAGGTCAACTTCGCCTCTCACCGATCAAGGTTTCCGCCGATCGCGACCTTAGCAACCTGAGGAAAAAGACAAAAATAATAAAATAAAATAAAAATATTAAAATATTATTAAAAGTCATTCAAGTCAACATCGATCAGCGATACATCACCCTAGCCAAAGATTCAACAGTAAAACCGCCAAAATTGGCCGAAAATAATTGAATTGGCAATAAACGTAAAAATGTTTAGAACTAAATCAGCACCAAAAAATGTTTAGGACTAAATCGCACAAAGGGTAAAAGGTTTAGGACTTTTTTGGCACTCTTCTGATGAAAACTATATACAAAGTATTTCTTTGTTAAACGAGCAATATTATCTTTCATTATAATCCAGTGTTCCGACTATTTGGAGGTCCATGCAACACATAAAGTAATATTAGAACTCACATGGAAAAATTGAGGCTGGAAGAAAATCGGTGGATCCTTAGGTCGGTTATTAATTGGGTAGGGGTCAAACTTCGCGTGTGAAATGGGTGCCACCTACGTGACTTAAAACAAATGTGAACAATGCATTCCCATATGGTTGTAACTCATCAATTGAAGGTGCATAAAAAATTTTCGATGTGTATATTACTTTGAATTAGGCTCGAGTAGTAGGATACATTACATTCTTGCAGAAGTTTGATCCTTCATATGTACACGATGATAATAGATGGAAGGAACTTCAGCAGGAGCTTCAGAATTTTGAAAGATTTTCCACCTTCGGATGTAGATGTATGGATGTGGTGACGTGCTGGCTTGGCCTCAACCTGTCATACATGAATGGATCAAGAAGCTGTAGGAGGCACGAGTGCGCAGGTGCTGCTGAATGTTTGGGCATCGTCCGCTTTGACAGCAACAACGAGCACTGGGCTTGTGATGGAACCGGACGTGCACCAGTCCCTCCACCACGTGAATGCTCGACCTCAATTTCACCCCAACCCTCAGAGGCAAACCTCCTTTGCCTCCCCCTCCAGCATGTCTTGCATGCTCCTCCCGCCCCGTACATCGCCTTGTTCCTCGTCCCCACGTACAGACCGAACAACGTCGTCCCACTGCTTCCCGCGTATAACTCCCCGCCCTACGAAGTTCAATGACATTAGCAACATGCATATTTCATATTGATCGACTTGTGTTAAAGAGGGGTAAGGGGAAGCTCACAGGACGAGCAATGCATGGAGGCAGCCGACCGAAGTAGAGCGAATGAGAGGCTGAATGTGAAGGCCGAAGAGCTTTGACTTGTTGTCTACCCAAAGTCGCACCGATATGTTGCAGCTCAAAATCTTTGTGGACACTCCCGTGCCGTCCACTCCCTCCCAATACGAAATTTGGGATCCCATCCACCTCGCATCCCAAATGCTATCCACATCTCACATTCATATTTTTTTAGATAAATCTGACTTTACATGTTGTTCTACTATCACGGGAATCTAGGAACTTGCTAGTAATGGAATGGGATTGATCGTGATGAGTTAAATCAATGAACCTGTCCTTGAAATTTAGGGAATCCAAAGGATCCTCTGACTGCTAACATTGGGCATGTTGCTTCTGCTCATTTCAACCTTGCCAAAGAACGCTTCTATTTGATCTATTACTGTTTGGCCACCCCAGATTCTACCTAAGTCGTATGGAAGAATGGTCGTCGTAACCACGCCAAGAGGGTTAACCTTTAGTTATTCCAAAGATGCAAGTTCTTGTTCTTTATAATAAGAAATGGGCTCTAGGACAACCATACACGTGAAGGATGCGGTGCCCACCAACGCTACTCTAGAGTTACTGTTATCCAAGGGATCGGATCGGTCTAATTGAAAAATGGGAAAGTGGTCAATCCCGTTTCTCATCCTCCCAAAATCACAAAGTTGCTCAAACATTCAGCTTTCAAATCGACAAATCACAAACAACAAAAACCCGCATATTAGCTACAAGTCCGTAGTTTATTTAAGAATCAACGCCTAGCATGATAAGCTACTAGATTTCACGAGAAGAAGCATGTGTGAATTAAATCGTTTATTGTGAGTGGACATTGCATAACATATGAGTATTAATTGAATTACCTTCACGGAAACCTCGGGCTTTGGGGTTTGGTTGCTAAATAGAAAACAAGCAACGCTACTCCCAAGCTCACCATCATCCTCCAGCTTATCTGCAACAAACAAGATCCAAGCATTGGACGAGGGATTATAACCGAAGGACAAGTACCTCCACCACTCCACTTTCTCTTGGTAATACACTTGCTCATCTGCATCCTCCTTATCACCACCACCACCCATGTCCCCATCGAACGCAATGAGACGCTTCTCAGCATTATCGGAAACCGCAGGGTCGGGATCGTTCGTGTTTTGGGGCAACAAGGCCAGCGAGTTGTTGGATGCGCGGGAGGAGTGGCGGAGAGGGTGTATGGAGACGGCTTGTTGGGTAGGATGGTGGAGGAAGGATGGAGGGTGGCTCGGGGTTGCTGTATG
>CM029477.1:20760796-20803296 GCA_017140325.1 Eucalyptus leucophloia subsp. euroa
CTCTATCCCAGAAAGTAATTTGTGAACCAACTCTAATCATGTGAGAGAGTTTCCACAAAAAGTCAAAGATCTCAAGAATAGCAGAGCCTGCAGGTGGCATCTCTTCTTCGCCACCGACCATTCCAAATAATTTCTTTGCTGAAATGTTGATGATATTATGGTGAATAACTGCAAGAAAAAGTCAATTTATAGTTTGAATTTCCTAGGGACATAACCCAGTGAAATTACCATGAATACCCAAAAAATAGAACCTTACTCTAGCTAGAAAGTTTTACAAACTTAGATTCCAAGCAAGACAACCCACAATGCTTATGGGCCAATCTTATTTTGAGAACAAGCAACACTCAAACATATGGCAACAACTCAAATAATGTTGTTTACACTGAACATTGAGTATTAGATGTCAGCGAGATTCAGCTAATTGGTAGTCCCACCATACACACAGTGTTCGTTATTGATATATTCATTCTTGTGTAATCTGACAAATTAAGGCCTTCCTCTGTACATTAGAGAAACTCCACTGGAAAATTAGATGCGACGAGATTCAATGCTTAGATTACAGAACAAGTAGAGATCTTGTTCTCCCACTTGGATGGAAACCAACCCTCTAGACCTAGCCACCGGCCAATTCCAATGAGAGTAACAAATTACAACAGATACATTGGCCTGCAGAGGAAGAGAAGAGTCATAAGTTATTCTCCTTGAGAAATGATTCTGGCAAGATCAAATCATACCAAGAGAAATATTATCTCCATTACCCACTATATATCTAATGTGGAGTTTCAAAATATTCCCGACTTTTAATAAATTCTTCCAAGCATAAGTAGCATCTTGTTTACAATCAAGATGATAGCTATAAAGCCAGGCAAAACATAGAGATCACACCTCTACAAAATTCTCCATAGACACTTTAAAATACAAGCAAGATTTCACAAATCCAGTCTTCGAATGCTAAGGCCTCCAAACTGCTTTAGAGTATAGATAGTCCATCTAACTTTTGCTCCCTCTTTAGCATAAGGATCTCCCTTCCAAAGGAAAAGCTCTACACTTACGCTCAATCATTTCAAAAACTTTCTTGGGCAACAAAAAGAGTTGACACTAATAGTTAACCAGACTATGAATAATAGATTTGATAAGCTAAAGTTTTCTGGCATATGAGCGGCTTTTAACTGTCCAAGCTTTAAATCTTGTTGTAATTTGATGATTTTATGAGAGCCTTACAATCCTTGTCTGAAAGTCTGCCAGACAATCCATAATTATTAGAAGAAAGAACCGAACAAGAACATAGAGTTGGCTGATTGGTGATGCTGTTTGATTTGATTGCTGCATGTTACACAAATGCATATTTGTAAAAACTTAAGCTGTTAAGAAACGTGATAATCAATGCATAATACACATAACATATAACTTAACACTCCCCTTGTGTAGAATCGATCCCTTACACACAACAGAATGTGGATGTAATTACATCAATGAGATAACCGGAGAAATGATAACAAACAACATAACAGACGATAAATTTTAAACCATTGACACGTGCTTTGATACCATGCTAGAAATGAACAAGTAGAATGTGGACAATTTGTTGGAACTTTAATAAAAAAAGTAGAATGTGGACAGTATGCTAATCCTTCAGAAGAGATTCTTTCTAGATTGTAATTATACCAATGATCATTACTTGCCTCTTAAACAACCAGTCAAAAGAAATAGTGGAAACAAATGTACTCACCCTTTAAACTTTGCCAATAAGGGACTCCAGAGTCCAGGGCTATGCATCTTTGCTTCCATGAAGCAGAATATGAATAGTTATCAAAATGAACAATGGGCAAAGGTTTCGTTGAGTGCTATCCAGGTCATAGAACGCCTCCATTTGTGCCTGTACTCAAATCAACTAAACCATTTCTTAATCTTCAATGGTGAGTAAAATGCTGGAATGGAAGAGATGAGGTGCAGTAAATCTGTTTTCCCCATAGATTTTGATGTGCATTACAGAAATCAGAAGATTGCGAATGTGGGAATACGCACTTTATATCGGTAAATGAGGACAAAAAGCTATTGCCGAGTTCCTTCCACTTCTGATGAATGCTGCAAAATCAATTTTTCGCATATCAGAATCAGAGATATAAGGGGAATAAGTCAAGTACATTCCACAACTTAGTAAACATGTTCAAATGGAGTTTCCAGACTAAAAACACGAAAGAGGATTTAAAGCACCCAGCTACCATTAACATGACATGAATTTGCTCTATCGGTCTGAAGTCCTGAGCTACTACGCTGTTTTGATGCGATGCAACTTTCAAACATTTTCAAACTTGTCTTTGCTATTTATTTTTATGATCTTGATATTCATCCAGCAGATTGAACATCGGGGAGAAAAACAGACACTTATTGAACCGGGAAAGAGAACATATATGCATACCTCTATCCCGGTGAGTAATTCGAGATCCAACTCTAATCATGGAAAGAGTTTCCTCATAAAAGTCATGATCTTAAGAATAGAGCCTACGGTGGCATCTCCCCTTCGTCTCTACAATGAGGAGCAATCTCACATCCAAGGGTCTCCCCCCTTCAGCATCTCCTTCTCCTCCTCCTCCTCCTAGACTTAACATAGAGCTTTCTACCTGGGCCGTACCAACAAACTTCACCAATGGAAATTCCAATGTAATCTGATAAGACAAAGTGACTATGAGTAAAGGAGTAGTAAGTGCCAGAGAGATCGATACCTTGATTTTTGAATGGAAATGTCATGTCCGAGGCATGGAAATCTTCGGGAGATGGAAACATGGGGTGATCTGAGGTTAGGACGACGGCGGAGTGGAGAGGCGGAGCCTAGGTAGGCGATCGAGGTGCAGAGACGACAGCGGGGGCAGCAGAGGTGATTGACGCTACACTATCTCTTCGAAGAGATGGTTTTGGGGGCCTACAATAACAAATACGAACCCCCTTTTTCAAAGAGCCAGCCTCAGATATCAAAAACCCTATCTCTTCCGTGTAGAATATTCGGAGTCCGAATCCCATTTTTTCAAGTAATTGACTTGGAGTAGTCATCACCCAATGTGACTTGTGGGATTTCGCGGATGAGGGGCCAATAGCTGCCGGTCCCTTTCCTGCACCGCTCCTCCAGAATCCCACATCTTTCGATACTGAGTACTTCTAGGGAGAGAGGGAGGCCATCCTGGGGCAACTCCCTCAACTTCGGGCAATCCCAGATTTCGAGATGGAGCAGAGAGGGAGGGAGACTGCTGGACAGTCTTTCCACTTTCCCCATATTAAAGATACGAAGATGGAGCAGAGAGGAAGGGAGCGGAAGCACAAGATCCTCCTCCTCTCCCACTCCTCCCATGTTGCCGTCTATCCACAAATATCGAAGGGAGGTGAGCGAGGTAAGCCACTCCCCCACCGGCTGCTTCATATTCTCGCATTGAATCACCACAAGTCCCTGTAGCTGGGGCGGCAATCCTCCATCGGGAAAGCGTCTAATATTCTCACAAGATCCAATATCCAAATGTTGGAGACATATGAGTCGATACAACTGATTAGGTAACGATTTTATCTTTGGGCAATCCCAAAGAGAAAGCTCCGAGATGCTGGGAGGAAGAGGGGGGAAGCACTCTAGCTCCAGAGCAGGACAGTTACTCAATTTCAAGGAAGTGAGCTGAGATAGCGTGTGTAGGCCCTGGGGTAAACTTCTCAAATTCTCACAACCCATAATCATAATCTCTTGAAGAGACTGAAGAGGGTCTACAATTAACTCTGTGAGCGACTCCACTCCCATGCACAATATAATTTCAAGTCTCTTGAGGGTCGTAGGTAAAAATTTAACTTCGTTGAATGGAGAGGCAGGCAAAGAATCGCATTTGAAGATTATTAAGTTTTCCAGACAAGACATCATGTGATCGTGGTCATTGCTACTGCTGCTGCTACCACTTGATTCACCCATATAAACACTTAGTCCCCTAGGTAAAGATAGCAACATCTCGCAAGCATTTATACTTAATGATGTCATTGACGCCGGCATACCCATTTCGGGAAAAGATACAAGTTTTGGACACCCATCAACGATCAAGTCTCTAAGAGAAGAGAGGGTGTGCATCTTGCTTGGGAGCTTCTCTAAATTGATACAATCTTTCAAGTACATAGTCTCTAGATTGCTGGGCAACTCTATATCTCCTTCTCCAGCTGTAAAAGATATGAATTGAGGACAACATCTGACAGCTAAGCTCTTCAGACAAATGAGATTTTGAATTACATCTCTATCTTGCCACAAGTACATCAAATTTATACAAATTTCCATCTCCAACCTCTCTAGCTTCTTCAAGTAGCTTGTAAACCCATGATTTAAGCAAGTTAATTCAGCAACATCTCGGATGACAAGAGCGGTTAGCGATGTTAGGTTTACCAAACTTTTTAGCACCCCCTCATTACAACCTCTAAAGTTTAATTCATTGAGGGATGGAAGGCTAATAATAGAAGATGAGGCATCCATACATGGACAGGAGTCGATTTCCAGCTTTCTAAGGGAGCTTAGTTGATTAGGCAATCTTCCTGTCAACATAAGACAATCCCGAATAACCAGATGCTCAAGACAAGGGAATGAATCTTCTAAATCTTCATTGCCAACGCGATGAGACCAATTCTCCCACAATGGCATGTCCTTGAATTCCAAAGTTATTAAGGATGGAAAAGGACTTTTAGTTCCATAAAATTCAGACCCTACCTTGCATATTGCACTTAGACCTTCGATGTACAATTCTTTCAAAAAAGATAGCTGCCCTAGTGAGGCTAGTTCTTTGGCCCTACAACACCTATGTAAACGTAAATGCACTATGCTAACATATGAGGGACTTCCTAACCATGGTGGGAATTGTAGGCCACCATAGTAGGATATCGTGAGATTTTGAAGCTTTTGGTGAGGGCAAAGAAAGTAAAGGACCTTTGCTTCAAGCTCCTCATTTCGAAAATTTTCAAAGTCTTCACTCCAATGCATGGCCAACTGACATATTCCCTCCTTCATGCAAAAATTGGCATCCTTTGCATCTGCAACTTCTCGAACCATATGCAAATCAAAGATGCACAATTCCCCTTGGAGGTTCTTCAGGTTTTCTAACTCCTTCAATCTTGACCCATTTTCTGTTCCCACTACAAATTTGGACAGCATCTCAAGACCCACCAAATTACCTATATACAACGGCATCACTCTTATGCTCAAAGTGTCGGTAATGTCGAGAAATTTTAGATTGATTAGTTTCTCCATACCTTCCGGTAATTTTGTAAGGTTTTTACAGCCCCGCAACATTAAAGCCTCTAGGTTGTACAATGCAACAATCGACTTTGGAAGTGTTTCAATATCTGTATATGACAAATTGAGATGCCTTAGGTGCTTCAGTTTGCCAATGCTATCTGGTACCTCTTTGATGTGATAGTGACATAATGAAAGAACCCTCAAGTACTTCAATGTCGACAACAAGTCACATAGGACTTTCTGAGACAAATAGGACCTCTCAAACCAATCATGATACCTATATTGCTTCCTACATGATATGAAGCTCCTAAGTACCTTCATTTGATGATATATCTTGAGTCTTTCTGGCACAATGTGGTCAGTGGGAATAAATGAGGCATGACGAGCAAAAGATGCATCATTTTGATTACCCTCAAGCTCAAACTCCTCTAAGCTAAAATAAGTTGCCCCTGCAACTAGTTTTGCCAGATCATTCACAAGATCATGATCAAAAATTGCGATTTGTTTATACTCGACTTTTGAAATAACGATCTAGATACTAGCTCCTCGAAATAATTCAAACCTGCATTGAAACGATTCTTTCCTTCTTTTCCCTCCAACAAGCCCTCTGCACTCCACCAGCGAATCAACTCGTCCCTTTCAATTTCATTGTCCTTGGGAAATATAGCACAGTAAGCGAAACATCTCCTCAGATGGAAAGGGAGATAGAGATAGCTAAGTTTTAAAGCTGGAAGGATCTCATTTATTTCTTTTGGTAGGTCCCAAATTTTGCTGTTCAATACGGCTTCCCAATCTTGGGGATTGACTTTATTGCGCAGCAGCCCAGCCAATGTCTTCACGACTAATGGCAACCCTTCGCATTTTTCTGCTATTTTCTGGCCTAACACTCTAAGATGGGGCTGATGATCAAAATTTTCGACTCCAAGAGCATGAAATGCGAATAGAGTCATACAAGCATCTTGTGACAACTCTTTGAGAAGATGCGGTGGAGCACTAGAACTGGCTAATGAAGCAACGCTATTGTTACTAGTGGTGAGGATGATTTTGCTTCCCTTTGCTCCCGATTGAAAAGGCTTCAATAAGGTAGTCCATTTTTCATACTTCTCGTTCCAAACATTATCTAAAACAACGAGAAACTTCTTCCCTGAAAGGTTTTCGTTGAGTTTATTTTGAAGCCAATTTAGGTCCTTACCTTCACAGGGCAAATTTTCATTGGTTGTCTGGAGGATTCCCTTTGTAATAGCAAGCACGTCGAAATCATCGGAAGCACAAGCCCATGCTTGCACATGGAAATAGCTGTTCTTTTTAGCATCTTGGTAGACTTGTTGAATTAGAGCTGTCTTCCCAATACCCGCCATCCCTACGATGGGAATCACGTCTAGATTTGCACATGTTCTATCATCCTCTCCTCCAGTTAGTAATTTGAGGATCTTCCTTCTATCGTCCTCTCTACTAACGAAATAAGACTCGGGCAAAGCTGTGGTGGGAAGCGGCTTATCCTGTCGAAGGTATGCCGATCGATTTTCTTTATTCTCTCTCAGGTCCAGAGTATCTTTCCGAGTGTTTAAATCCTTTAATTTCCCATTCATCTCTTTAATTTTGGATCTCATTTTGCAATCAAACATAAATGCACAAGGGCTTAATATGAAGTCACAACTTGGAAGAAGGAAACAGGCCTTACTAGTGCAGAATTTTGCCTTGGACTTGTTTTCTGCAGATTTTATGGTGAACTCATCAAGCAAATCTTCAATGTCGTAAGCCAAGTTCCTGAGATCTTCGAGCCACAACTTCACCCCAACAGTGTCGATCAGTTGCTTGTCCTCTGCATCGTCCAGCACCTGGTTGATGCTGATCAGCATCTTCTTCCAATTCTTCAGCAGCTTATCGATCCCCTCACGGCGTGCAAAGTTGAGCAATTCGCGAGAGGCCAACTTCTTGAACAGGACCGAAAGAAGGGCGCCAAGAAAGAGCTCCGCGATGGGCATGGCTTGGTTCGGGAGCAGCAGAGAATTAAACAAGAGTGCCTGGATGGTTTGAAACAAAGTGTAATGAGCGGAGAGGAAACAAAAGTTCTTATGCCCAGGACTCTGACATCCAATGATGAGTGTGAATAAAAGACTTTTTAAGCATTAAGTACTCTAGTTAGATTCGGGATGCTACCGTAAAATGGACAATAGCAATGCGAAATTCGTTGATTCTACCCGAGCTAAGGTATAGTTTATGTTTCGCCAAGATGTCTAGCATCGTTTCTGCTTCATCTCTAAGCAAAGGCAGATAGAACATTTGGCTTTTCATATGGTGGGCTGCCTTTGGCGTGTAGATGCAAAGATCCCTTGCGCAATTCTAATGCAAAACTAGGTCTCCATTGGCATATTAGCTCAAAGGCAGAGCCCAGGAAGCCCCACGAGAATCACAACTTTGAGTACGTTGACAAGGACGAAGTTATTCCAAATTGCGGGTCCCCCTTCCTCACCGTCTCCTTCTCCACCAAGTCTGCGCGCTTCACCCGCGGTTCACCTCTATTCTCTTCTTTTTATTTCCTTCCACTGATGGCAGACAAGGGGCACAAATTCTTTCTTATAGATGTTGTAAAGTTGCGCTTGCTAAACCGAATCAAAGTGTGTGATCAACAAAACTGTGTCTATGGAGACAAAGGGAGAAAGAAAGGCTTGACTTTCACTTGTGCTGTAATAACCAGTAACAAGCTCGAACGTCGTGAAATGCCTGTTGTTGATAGAGGAAGCAGCTTGGGAAAATCCAGTTAAGGCTCTTGGAGAGAGGAGAACATAGATCTTTCCCTTTTCTTATCCTTCTCCCCTGCAACCTCGCGAACCGAGTGGATCTCCTAAACATCATCAACGAAAGCGAGTGCAAGTTAGCCTTGGATGCTCTCCTTTACTCCAGGAAAGGCCAATATTTAGTATAGCCTGGTCCTCCCGTTTCGCCAACAAATTGTGTCTTCCCATACGGCTCTTCGATGATCAGTGAATGACATTACTTTCTAGCAAAAAAAGAAAAGATATAGTAAAACTGATTTATTAAATTGAATAATTATGCAATGTTTTAAACTTCTCTTTAATGTTATATATGACAATTTGTTTAGTGGTCCGCTTGCAATTTGTTATATAACTCGATATATCAGTCTAGTTGATTACTGTTAACATTATCTAGTTTAGTAACCTCTAAAGTTGGAGAGCACCGGCTAACGTCACTAAGGACGATTGACAATGATCGGACCATCGTGTCAACAATTTTAGACGAAAATTGGCTGAAACGACTACATGAAAAAATTATACAAAAGTTTATAATTACATTAACAAAATTAAAAGATTCACGTCTCCCATGTCGATCCATAATTTTACAGAGTCCACTACGGGTATTTAGAGAACAATTATGTCTACTTTTCCTCTTTTTGTTTTTTTTCCAAAAGCAACACTAATGCCACTCCTGGTCATGTGATGCACCGTTTGAATGGATATGAAAAGGTTTAATATAACCACGGTTTTTTCAATCAAAATAATGATGAATTGACTTTTAAAAGGAATTAACTTTGGGGGTGCTTATTTTGTTTTATTGTATTGATTTTCATCGGAATACGTAGAACCAATTTTTTAGGAAATAAATATTTTTTATTGAGTAAAATAAACATATACATGAACCTAATAATTAACCTCGCTTTCGAAAAACTTAGAATTTGACCTATTCGATTGTACATGATTGATTGAAGTATACACCTCAATATTTACATTTTGTTTTTCGGAATTTGTTTCATTATTGTAGAAAAGATCATTTGCAAAATGTTTAAATTTGTTACAAATTTCATGTTGACTTAGTTAATAATAGATAGACAAAAAATGATAAGCGAAACTTATAATTTTGTAAAATTAGTTTTGCCTGCCATCGGAACATTCAATATAACTTACCATTTTATAGGCTAGAGAGGAGATCTATGCCCTAATTAATAGCGTGTCAAGCTGGGTCATTCCCATTACGAGGCTTTAGTTAAACACAATTGCCTACACTTTGCTGCTCAACTAGGTCCGTTATTAATATATCCAATACCCAATTCAATTATATCAGATTGTAGGGTTCAACAAATATTAGAATATCCATTAACGATTATTTAAAATAGAAAACCAATTAATTAATGTAAGCGTATATTATAGGAAATTTCCAACATTCTCCCACTTGGGCTACATTAATTAACTTATTTTATTTTGAAAAAGATTTTATATTGAAAACGACATTATCGGATTAATAACTAAAAAATTTGTTTTATGTGGCCACAACTTTTAAAAAATAATATTCCAATAATGGCATCTCAAAACCAATCCAATCTTATATAACCTTAGTATAGGACTATGGAGATCAATGTGTTAAGAAAATGCCACGGTACAAGACCTTCCATAATCACATATAATAAGCATTATATTTTCATGGATTATGGGCCTAGTAGTGTAGTAAGAAATAGTGCTAACATGTGATCAAAATATATATTATTTCTTATCGATCATCAATGCAATTTACCAGCGTTGAAGCTATATTACGCAATTTCTAAACAACAAGAAATTGCGCGACTATCACAATCCAATATGAGATCTCATAATTAGTGACATACGGTTATCTTTAAACTAAAATTTGTTTAAAGATACTGTTTTATACTTTCATTTCTCAGTTGACAGAAATGATAACAATAGAATCAATAACAACAATCATTAAAATAAATGCTTTAATAGACATCATAAAAGCATTATCAATCTGCATATAACTATAAAATCTAGAAATACAAATTATATACCTCCCACTAACAAAATAAATCAAAAGAATCTAAGACACCCATTTTTTTTTTTTTATTTTTTCTATCTTCATGCTCATAAGTCTAGTGATGGGAAGTTTGGATGCTATAGGTCCATTTTGTAAATTAGGCTGTTCATTTTCCCTATGCGAGGAGTTCTAAGTTCCCATTTCCAACCAGTATGGATCTTAGGTCTCAGCATTCCACTTGAAGTGTTGGCTATCCATTTATGTCTCTATATCATGTAGAAAATTTATTCACATATACAACTAATCAATCAAGAAAAACGGATCCATATATGATTGTAAAACACCGAGATCAATAAATACAGCGGAATTAAAGCGTACCTATTTGAGCCATCGCTTCACTTGAAGAAAACTAGATCACTCTGATGATCGAGAGATCTATTGTGGAATGTCAAATCTTCCTCTTTATGACCTATTTCGATAGCAGCTTTCAATGGGATTAAAGCAACTAATAGGTATAACCTACCATTTTATAGGTAAAGATGGGACCTAGCAAATCCTAATTAATAGCGTGTCAACCGGGCCTTCCCATTATGGGCTTTAGTTAAACATAATTGCCTACACTTTGCTGCTCCAACTAGGCCGTTATCAATAGATGCTAATACCAAATTCAATTATATCGGTAGGGTTCAACAAATGTTGGAATATCAATCTTAATTATTTAAAATAAAAAATCAATTAACTAATGTAAACCCATATTATAGGAAATTTCCAACATAAAGGACATTGCACAAAAGGGGGCCGAAATTCTTCTTCTTTGTCTGTTTTTATGGTATCTTTGAGTTAGTAATTTGACTTTGTTATTGTCGGTAAGCTAGATATGGACTTCTCTTAGTAGTGCTTTCGTGGTAATCTGCCGGAGGCGGATGAATTTATCATCGGGCTATCTATGTCTTCTGATAGAAACAGAGACTATTCAGTCTAGTAAAGTTCGCAGCGTTGCCTGGAAGACTGGCGGTGGGAGGTGAAATGATTGCATATGTTTTGCTGATTGTTATCTATGTTTGTCTCTCTAGGTCTGATGGTACATACTAAATGAGTGGTGATTTTGATTTGGGATCATATACTGCTTCACTCCATTTCAAATGCATTTATAGATTGCATGTCTACTGTTTTAGTGATCGTCTGACTTGCTTTATAATTTGCTTCTGGTTTCTGCTTAACATTTTCATGATATGGTAAGAATTTGCCTCTGCTGGTTTGGCTCTAACAGTACACCCATCAAAAACTTAAGTATCGGCTTTTCTTTCTCTGTTTTTTTGTTTTTTGTTTTTTTTTTTTGGGGAGGGGGTGGGGTTGGAGGTGCAGTTTATAGGGTAGATTTGAATTGTTGAAATTGTGTGCTGACCATTCATGGGAATTAAACATGTTTATCACCTGCTTTCCATAAAAATTGACGTTAATGTTCTTTGATAGTGCCCAACATTTTCCTACAACATTTTTGGTTTTCACATAGATCGTGTTTATGTGAGAACTGAATGATGGCATGGGATCTGCATTGCTTGAAAAACTGCAATGGTTGCCCACGCTATCTATTTCTCTAAATTGTCTAGCTTTGGACAAAAGCCCTTGCATTCTTCCATTTAGATATGAAGATGACTGAAGCTTTGGATTTCAGGGGTTGGAGAGTATATCTGTAGGAGCACATAAGCTGAAGCCACTTGCCATATGATCAATATGTAGCTTCCCTTTGACCACGTGATTTGCTTGTTACTTGCTTTAAGATCTTGTTTCTCGGAACGTCAATCTACCTTTCTAAAGATGGTCATGAGGAGCCTTCATCTATGCCATTAAAGGGCAAAGCTGGGAAGGCTTGAAGCTAATGGAGTTACTGAACTGAGGAATTAATGAAGTGAGTGCATGAATTGCACTCACTTCATGTAGAGAAGAGTCATGTAGTAAGAAAAATCCGAGTGAGAAATTGATTGCACGTCTCTCTCTTCAATTTTGCTACTCTCTTAATCCTTATTTCCCCTTCATGTCCCTAATTTGGACTTTACATTTCTTTAAGCTTGTCTTTATGCCTTTATACATTTGATGGGAATGATGTCACGTTTTTAAGTACTAGAGTTGGTTCACAATATGCTATTCATTTCTTGTAAAGAGATGGATTCTTCGAGAGTCTTTCATTGCAAGTGGAAACAAGATGCTTCTTGAGGCCCAGCCCTAGACGATGATGGTCGTCTCAAAGGAACTGTGCATGCATACTTTGCATTCAAAGCTCGATCTTCCAAAATTCTCATTTGAGCAGAACTCGTGCTTGTGTGCGAATTTGAAGCTTCACTTCGAATTAGTCAGGATTTGAGGAATGGTCTTTATGCAATCATCATCAATTTCTATTTCTGTGAAGTGGGTAAGGACCTGAATTGGCATCAGATGATAGGTGTGAATAAACTACTTTACAAGCATTAAGTACTCCAGTCAGATTCGAGGTGTCCTTCGTCTTGGTGGGCATCTCTTTTATCCGGTGACATTGAAAAGTGGACGTTGAGGAAACAATCTGTGTAATGCGACATTCGTTGATTCTACCCGAGGTAAAGAATAGGATATGTTTCGCCAAGATGTCCAGCATCGTTTCTTGCTTTATCTCTAAGCAAAGGCAGAATAGAACCTTTGTCTTTTCATCTGGTGGGCTGCCTCTGGCGTGTAGATGCAAAGATTCCTTTCGCAATTCCAATGCAAAACCGGGTGTCCATGGCATATTAGCTCAAAGGCAGAGTCAAGGAAGGCCTATGAGAATCACAACTTTAGTACGTCGGAAGATAGTGCTCCTCTCCTGTCAAACTGGCTCCATCGAACCCCGAAAGAATTAAAAGGACGAAATTATTCCAAATTGCGGGCGTCTCCATCTCCACCGAACCTGCATGCTTCGCCCGCGGTTCACCTCTATTTTGTACTTTTATTTCCATCCACTAATAGCGGCAGACGAGGGGCACATTTCTATCTTCTACTAGACCATATCAAGAATCTCTAGATCCTGCGCTAAGATCTTATTGAAAAAGATAAATTTTCGCACTGCTTCTACGTTATAATTAGTTCTACCTATCACATTACCCAAAGACTAAGTATCGGAATATTTTCTCCAACTACACCGAAACCAAATATATTTTAGATGATGGACTTCGCAAATCTAAAGGGAGTTGATTCGACCTGGCATCTTATTTATGGAAGAACTTTGACACATATCAACTTCATCGAATTTGGGTCAGTAAAAATGGTATCATCTCATCTGACTATCCATAATATTTAGGGAAAGGCCCGTTTGCGTCCAAACGGCCAAATAAACTTCATTACATAAAGGAAATGTTACTATTCGATTTTGTTTAATTTTACTTTTTATGCAACGCTTTATTTTGAAGCATGGAGTCAATCGTTAAGGCAAGCATAGTTCTTACTTACTATTCTACATGTTCCCACCCCTAAAAATTTTATTTATCTATAATGGAGGTCCACTGTCCGCTACATGTATTTAGAGGACAATAATGTTTGCTTCTCCTTTTGCTTTTTCCTTAAAGTGACACTAATGGCAAATCATTGGCGGTGCATTGCACATGGATATTCAAAGTTTAATTTGGATGAACTTTAGTAAAATTAGGGCCATCTTGATATTTTCATGTCTTGCATGTCCATCCGTTGTATTTTTAACTGGGACACAAAATTGCAGTGTTTCTATAATAAGGTTCGCCCTCCACCACAAGTCTCTAGAGGGCAATAATTGTCTCCTTTTCCTTTTGCTTTTTCAGAAGCGACACTAATGTCACTAATGGCCATGCAACGTATGATCGGACATAAAAAAGTTGAGCATAACCATGGCTTTTTTCAATCATAGTAGCCGCCTCTTGTCTTTTAAAGAAATTATCTTTAGGGTGCTTATTAATGAATTAATAAAAGTTCTGTTGTACTGGTTTTTCCCTAGAACATGTAGGAACCATTTTTTGGAAAATGGATATCGTTATCAAGTAAAGTGAACATATACATGGACCTAATAATTGCCATTGCTTTCGAAAGAACTAGAATTTGACCCATGCGGTTCCACACAATCAATTGAAATTTACACCTCAACACTTAAATTTTATTTTTTGGAATTTGTTTCATTATTGTAGAAAAGATCGTTTGCAAAATATTTAAATTGTGTTACAAATTTCATGGTGACAATAGACCCAAAAAAAAAAAAAACAGCTAATATGAGAAAATGCGTGCAAGTCAAACTTGTAAGAAGAGAATCTTCGTGGCATAACATTTATCTATATTATAGTTGCATTAAAAAAAGCAATTGAGCAATAATAAATCATAATACAAGAAAGTAAATTGAACACCATATTATATGGTTTGGTCGGTATGACCTTCTCTTTGGAGAGAATAATATAAAATTTCACTATTAATCGAGCAATACGCAAAAGCTATAGCCAAGCACGAGTCATTTAAATACTCTTAATATTCCTCAGCTCCCAATTACACTTAAAAATCGCATGTAAATTTATGGAACATAAATTGATTTTGCCGTAAATTAATTTCTCAATTTTTATTTGGCAGAAGTTAAAAATTTTAACTTCTGATTTCTTCTTCAAATCTACTTCTAGAATAGAAATTTGTTCGAGAATTAGAAAAATCAAATTACGTTACCAAACAAATTTCTATTCCAAACCCCGTTTCTGCAAAGCAAAGAAACAAAGAAATAGAGAAGTAGAAATTTTATCATACGCACCCTTAACAACTCACATAGTGTTTGGCTTTACCAAAAAAAAAAAATCACATAGTGTTTGGCATGCACAGTTCCTTGCAAAACAATCGCTAAATCTTATCAAGATTTTCAGAACTGTCAAACACTCAGTGATCAATTTTCTTCCAATATAATTCATGAATTTATGCAAGCCTTGCATATTGAAGTTGAAGTATTCATTGAACTTGTACAAAAAGGCATTCCCGGAACAGCCTTCTTCAGAAGTGGAGAGTATGACCGTTAAAAATTGAGTTGAACCATTCACTACTCACCAGAAGACAATGACGCGAGCTACTTCATAGGAGCCCAAAGAAAGACATGGCATTTGGCAACCATGCAAATGAATAATTATATTTAAATTTTGGCATGACGTTTCTCATGTTCTTCACTTAGGGACAACGACTTTGCAATTCTAATTAACATGTCATCTCCTATCATTCCTTGCTCAGACCATTAGCATGGAATGGGGATTGACCTGCTCAATTACCTCAAGGTTGTGAAGCTCGTGGCTAGGGCCTCTTGCCTTAAAAATAGTATCCACGTTTTGTCCACATTCAGACCGGATGCTTGGTCAATCAGGTCTAGAATTAACTTTATGTGCCATAGTAGGGTTAGTCATAGATAATTTCTTATTGTAATTTTTGCTTGATGACATGAATTTATTCAATTTGAATAAACACATGTGATGACTCGAAGCAATTAACACGGTCAAACTCCCAAAAAGTATTTAGGTGGTGGTTTTGGGAGTGGGTTTCAACTTCTTCTTCAATTCTTTACCATTTCATGTGAGATCTAGAGTGTCGCAAACTCTCACGCTTATAATGCTAATATTCTCTTCATTGTCAACTCATAGTAGGCAGTTTGCTCAAAAAAAAAAAAAAAAAAAAAAACTCATAGTGGGCGATGACATTTCCTATTCTGCCAAGAGCCCCACTTTTTCAAGCTTTCACGTCACGGCAATCATTCCCTGCTTCATTGGATCAACTAAAGGTCAAGCAGTCCGTCTCCAATCGCAGACCTTACCGTTGGGATATACGCGGAAACGACAGGATTTTGCAAATTACGTCATCGCGAAATCACCGTAGAAATAAACGAGAAAAATTAGGACACCAGAAATTTACGTGGCTCAGTCCCAGAGTATCGGTACCTACGTCCACGGGAGAGCCAGCAGCAAATAATCCACTAAAATCGGAGAATCGAGTTTACAATCGCGCAATCGCTCAAGTGTTTCCCGCACCTAGATTTAACCCCAAACCCAAAATGTTTATCAAATAACAACTCGCTTGGAAATAAACTCACGGCACAAAAATACCACGCGCTCAGAGTCGCACGCCAAAAGAAATGTCCAGCTTCTCTTCGGCGGACATGCGGCTTCTTACTACTTCGCGGGCTCTTGGATCCCCGCGGCTACGTAGGTTTTCTTTCGGCAAAAACGACGAAGAGAAGACCTTTTCCTTTTATACGTGTGGGCCCAAGGTCAAACTTTGACCTGGGCCCACCACAATTTGTATTTCACGAGCAGAGGCTCTACGTGCGGGGACTTCACGCCAAAAAGAGTTTCGGTGCGATTTGCCTTCTTCAAATAAGGTAACGTGGACTTCATCTCCGCACGCCTTTCGATTTCGCAAGCTTCCGCAAGAAGAAATTTTCCTTCAATTTATATTTTATATTTCCTCTTTTGTGATCCTTCGCGAGTCCGACGAATTTCAAAACTCGAGTCATAAATTTAACAATTCTCCACCTTGGCTCGATGTTTGAAGCCAAGTTATAGCGCTCATCATCCATGCTGTTCTCCCAACGCCCCGATGGGCGCTCACTCTCCATAGACGCCAATAGAGCTCAAGCAGAGCTTTAGCTTCATCACAGGAACAGATTTAGTCATCATGTCTGCCGGGTTATCTGCTGTAGCAATCTTTTTAACAATAACAATACCCTTAGCTAAGACATATCGGATGAAGTGGTACCTGATGTTGATATACTTCGTTCCACTCGTGATAAACTGGATTATACGCCAAGTATATCGCACCTTGGTTATCACGGTGTATATCAGCACTTTTTAATTTCCTAACCCAAAGTCCAAGAGCAAACTTTGTAACCATATCGCCTCCTTCGCTATAAAGGTTAGTGCCATGTGTGACATCACCGAAATTCGATCCCGTTTCGATAAAATGAAATGTGCATATCGTCGGCGTACCTATGGTCCTTTTTCTCTAGCAGGCGATCACTCACGAGTTAACTAACCTATTGGGTGAAGCCGTTAAGGGATATATCCGCGGTAAAATCCCTAAAAGCTACCTAATTGGTTGGATTGGACTAAATCGCATCCGATCGATTTTAATCATGTAATTTAATTCGGTTTTGGAATCGAATATTCGAGCGTGTCACAATTCAATTTTAGGACCGTCTCATCGTCTATCAATTTATTGCCGAGTCCGAAATTTCAAGAAAGAAATTATCGGAGGAAGACCAAAAGAAATAGAAAGGGAAAGGGAAAGAAAGGAAAAATGGAATAATGGTATTATTTATTTCTTTTTCTCTCTCTCCCTTTTTCTCTCTTTTCTCTCTCTTCTCTCTCTCTCCCTTCCCCCTTCGTGCGGACAGACTTCCCCCCCCCACCGATTTCTCTCTCTCTCTCTCTCTCTCTTCTTTGACCCAGTCCAATCCCTATCTCTCTTCTCCCTCTTCTCTCTCTTTCGCACTCTCTTCCCCCTTGAATTCGAAGCGGAGCAGAAGCCGAAGGAAGACCGAGAAGCTGCGGCTGTAGTCAGCTGCCCATCCTGCCCACCTGTGCTCGCACGCCCGTAGCTCGCCGCCGTTCCGCCGTACGCTCGCCCCGGCTCACGCTCGCTGCCATCCCTTCCCCGCGCGATTCCAACCGGCCCCGCCCCGGCTTAGTTCGGCGCCTCCGGCCTGCTTGACCGTCCAAGTCCCTTGCCCAGCCTCCTTCGTCCTCGTCCTGCCGGCCTCCCTCGCCGTTTTGACGCCGGGCTTGACCATTGAGCCCAGCAGCGGTCGAGTGGGTTTCCGGCCAACACCGGCTCGTTTTTGGGCCGTTCGGGCCCGAACCGAGGCCGTGCTTTGGGAAGAATTGTTCATCAGCGTCGCACGATATAGCTAGAATAAGTACCTAGAGGAGGGTGAATAGATATATAAAAGATTTTTCTCGATAATTGCACAATACTAGACAGTTGATAGATTTGAGACAAACAATAATTAAGTAAAATTTGAGAGAAGGGAAGAGAAAATTGAACACGCGGTTTATAGTGGTTCGGCTTATTTCAAGCCTACGTCCACTCTTGCTCGCGCCGGCCCTATTTGCTGGATTCCACTATGAACAAAGAGATGTTACAACATTGTTCTCCTTAATTTCTTGGTGTGGATGATCTACCACACTAGCTCAGGTATCACTAAGTATAGACACTCTTTATGTATACAACCGCTCAAAATGTATCGACTAATAATCAGGTGTTTCAAACTCACGGAATTTCTCTATCGATCATGCACTAAAGCAACTAGAACGTCTTCCTTTTATACTCCTTTATGCCATCATACCCGTTGGCACTTACCAAAAAATTCCTCCAATCTACCCAGTTGGACGAATCAATCAAGAAGATCATTCGAGCTATTAAAGGAACACGCGATAGCCCATCAATCATGTTCGCCCATACAATCGGATCTTGGACTCCAAGAATAGAACCTTCCAAGAATATTTCGTCGACCATCGGATCTTCAAACAATCTTGATTATGAATAAAAAGAATCCATTATATTTATCTAGCTAAGTCTTCTCCGGAGGATAGAGTTTAAATCCTCAACCAAATACTTCGCTCTGGATTGCCTTCGTCTTTGGATTAGAAAAAGCTGTCAATGAGAATAGTCTTGAGTCTTGAGTCTTGAGTGTTGGTACGGTGATCACGAAAGTCTTTAAACTCTAAACGGAAGGTTGCACAGTATCGACTTGGGGTGATAGAAACGTTTTGTCGAGACTTCAAAATATTACGGAAAGATTCTCCAACAATCTCCCCATTTTGATGGTGACAAAACTTCCTGTAGATTTGAATAACTTTGACACCGCAAACATTACTCAAGCAATATGGCTATCTCATAAAGATTAATAAATTCAATCGACTTCTGCATCCCGAAAATCGGTTAGTCTTTCATGAGTAAAACCATACAACAACACTTGATATAAATGCAAACAGTCAAGCATCAAAATCCACACCCAAGTCGGTCAAATTCAAGTTCACACCCAAGTCATCATCAAAAACAAACATTCAAACACACAAAAGAATTTAAAGTCAAAGTTTAAAGAGTTCAAATTCCAATTCTCCCCCTTTTTGTCATCATTAAAAAGGTGAGAAAAGAAGTCAAGTGTGCTTGGAATCGCACAATCACGAAAATCTCCCATTGATTGTACGATGTCTTCCAGCCTCTTCAAGTCTTCCAGTAGATGAGCCACCTCTTCTCCTTTGGCATTGGCTTGAATTTGAAGGGCGAGGTCTTTCATTTTGATCCGTCGATGAGGCCATGAGGAAGATGCTTGTCTAGCATTCTTGAACTTGAAAGTTCATAGTCCAAAGCATAGATTTGACCTGCATTTCCGGAAGAACATCAAGGATCATGATGAAAATCTGCTTGTATTGTCCGTATGTGTGCTCGCATTTGCTCTCTCGGATGGAGTGAAAGACAATGGAACTTCGATGTGTCGAGCAGATTTGGTGTTGATGTATCATGTCCTTCCTCAGGCATTTAAAATACTGAAAATCTTCTGGATTGCTGGTGACGACTCACACCTTCCTTTGTTGATAGGATATGGTGTAGTCCTTCCTTGCTCGCCATCTTCCCCCTGTCTCTAGGACCTCAATTGGGGAAGAGTGATGGTCATGGTCTTCAACGTCTTGATTCCCTTTCTCTCCGGCTTCATCTAGACTTTGCTTTTCTTGCTTCTCCTTCTTCTTCAGCTTCTTTCTCTTTGTCTTCTTTCTCTTTTTCTTGTTGCTCCTGCTTCTTTCTTTCTTTGCTTGTCCCTCTTCTTCTCTGTTCTTTTTCCTCTGCTTCTTTTCCTTTCATCTGTTGTTTTGTTGATTGGTCTGAGAACGTCGGTCCTTTTCAATGCGAGATGATGGATCTTCCTCTTCATCTTCATCCTCCAAGATAAGTTCTTTTCTTTTTGGATGGAGCACCCATGGGCTCATCCCTTTTCTCTTAGATGCAGAAGATGCTTTGGAGTCTTCACTTTAAACTTCTCAATTGCCTTATTAAGCTCTTTCAGGCGCATTTTTATTAGCATTTTCAAACCCACCACCATTTTATCGCATGGCGAACACAAAGAGTATGTGGAGTTTAATGTTCAAGTGTGCGAATCTTGATCACAAGACACAGGTAAGGCAATTGGCCCTTGTCCTTCACCATTGCTACGCCACATGTGAAAGAGAATAGTGTGAGGAAGAGAGAACTTCTTTTTTTGAATTGATCGCGTACATCAATTTTGCCTCGGAGTTAGACACATTAGTCTTGGATGTAGACTTTGGCACGTCTGATTGATCACAATTTTATGAAGCAAAAATGTTGATATGGCATGCATTCTTGTGTAGGTAATTCTTCCCTACGTAGTCCTGTCTTTGACAAGCTCCGAGTGTATGGCACGAGCAATCGAAACTTTGATTTGATAGCGTCCTCTTTCAACTCCAATTATATCTGCAACATGTCCACATCTACCACATAGTCGTGGTCTCGAACCTTTGAAGGATGTTCTGTGCATCTAAAAAGCTAAGATTCGAATAGAGTATCTTCAGTTAAGCATAACCATCGCAGTATCGGGCAAAATTGTTCAAGTTGAAAGATTGAATTTCTCCTTAAATTCACATTAATGGCATCCAGAAATCCAAATCAACACTCCTAGGGTTTATCACCTCTCGTTTCAACAATCTAAGAACAGATTCTCATGTTCCTTCGATTTAAACAAATCCATCCTTTTTCCCTTCACCTTACGCAGCAACACCCATTCTAATTGAAATTCACGAACATTTTATCATCATCGTTCCGTCAGTCGGTCGGTCCGATACACAAGGGTCACTTGGAATGTTCGCAAATGCTTCCCTAGCCTTTCCTTTGGGAGCAATTCCCAAATCCTCCATTCGTCGCAAAAAGATATACTCACTCCCATAATTCTTATCTTTAAAGAAATCATCTATATAGTTCGACGGAGTCGGTGCTTTTCAACGCCCACGATAGAGCTTGTAAATAAAGAGGGTTTTTGGACTTTTACAAGTTTGCGTCCTCGATTATTTCTTCCTCACACGGTTGTTGACCCGCACCTTGTGGGTGATGGTGAAGAGTGACGTGGTGGAGAGTGAATGTCGGAATCTTTCGACTTGATAAATCTGCCTCTTCGGTGAGATCGAAATGGGTTGGCCCCTCCCTCATTCTCTGTGGTCCCACAGTCGCGATTCTTGAAGACTTTCTCAAAGACATCCTTCCTTATTGTTGAAAGATTCCTTTGCTACTTTCCCAGAAAAATGACAACTTTCTCGAAGATGAACACGAAAGTAAAACGGGATTGGGAGGAGAATGCCTTTTAGGGTTTTTGAAGATTGAGCGAGAAAGCATATATATATAACTTAGTTTAAAAAGAAAAAAATCCAATCAGGCACAAAGGAAAATGAACGGACGCCTCTTTTGAAATCGATAAGCTGCCAAATATAAGTTAATCTTTTGAAAAAAGACAAGATTCCGTTTTTCACGGAAATTATAAATTAAGCGAACTAATGATCGTACATTTTCGAGATTGAATATAATAACAACTTACGAGTCTATAACCATGAATATCGAGTCTAAAGTTTGGAGGGTCTCTAACTTTAACTTCCTCAAGCTTCAAAATGTTGAGTCGGAACGGATAAAATCGAATTGATTTTTCTCCAAAGGCTTTGTGAATATATCCGCTAGTTGGCTCTTAGAATTAACAAATTGAATCGAGATTTCTCCATTTTGAACATGATTTCAGATGAAGTGATATCGAATCTCTATATGCTTTTGCTCTTGAGTGAAGGATTGGATTTTTAGTGAGATTGATTGCGTGGTGTTGTCACATCTAATCTCGTGCATGGTCTTCAATTCCAAGTCTTGTAGGTTTGTTGTTTTATCCATAGAATTTGTGAACAGCAACTTCCAAAGCTTCATGCCTTGTTGAGAGAGCCACGTCTTGTTTCCTTGAAAACCAAAACAACATCCTGCTTCCAAAGCAAGCGGCAAGTTCCCAAAGTGCTCTTTCTGTCAACCGGCCCGGATACGCGTACGAATATCCCGGAAGATTAAAGTCTCCCTAGGTTCTGCTAAATACGAGATGCTTAAGATGAAGCAACGTATTTAATAATCGTTTCGCAAACCCAACTTGAGATGGGATTCTCTAGAATCGGTGAAACCTAACACGGATGCAAACACTCCAACAAAATGTCGAGTCTAGAAACGATAAGATAAAGAAGTGAACCAATGATGCTCCTGTACAGCTTTTGATTAACTTTCTTCCCTTATTCATCTTTGTCCTCTTCGGAGAACTTGACATTGGTATGTCGGTCTTTGCACTTTTCAGTCTAAACTTTTTGACAAGATCATTAGCATATTTTTCTTGATGAATAAAAGTTCCTTCCTTCAATTGTTTTATTTGGAGTCCAGAAAGAATGTTAACTCTCCCATCATACTCATTTCAAACTCATCCTGCATAGACTTAGAAAATTTCTTACTACGAGACTTTCATTAGAGGATCCAAAAATAATATCATCCACATATATTTGAACAAGTAAAAGCTTTTGTTTTCCTTTTTTTTGATAAATAAAGTAGTATCTACTTTACCTTTGACAAAACCATTAAGTATTAAGAACTTACTTAGTCTATCGTACCAAGCTCGAGGTGCTTGCTTTAAACCATACAAAACCTTTTTCGATCACAAGACTAAGTTTGGCTTCTTTGGGTCTTCAAACCCTGGTGGTTGTTCCACATAAACTTCCTCATGGATAAATCCATTTAGGAAGGCACTTTTGGCCGTCCATTTGGAATAACCTGAAATTTTTATAACAAGCAAACGCAAGTAATAGTCGAATGGTTCTAACCTTGCTGCGGTGCGTAAGTCTCATCATAGTCTATTCCTTCTTCTTGCGTATATCCCTTGGCCCACGAGTCTTGCTTTTTTATGCGACTTTTCCTTTCTCATTCATCTTGTTCTTGAACACCTATTTAGCTCCAATAACAGTTTTACCTTTTGGTTTAGATGTCAATTCCCGAGACATCATTAATGTTGTATGCGAGCTCTTCTTGCATAACTTCAATCCGGCTTTCATCGGATAAAGCTTATTCTATATACTAGTTTCAATTTCAGAATGAGAGTCACAGCATTAGGGCTCTTCCGCCTTTGGATCTGGTGCGAATTTCTTCATTAATTTCGCGATAATGAGATCTTTGGGATGAGCGGACTTATGCTTCCCGATTCTTAGTTGATTTGTCGGTTGATGATCTCTTTCTTTATTTGAATCTTCACGAACAGACTTGATCTTTGGTCTTCCAAAGTCGAGATGCTTCTTGAGTTGTAAGCTTTGGAGGGTGCAGAAGCGGTTTGACTCTTCATGATGAAATCTATTTGGATTCATCTTGCGTAGAGTCTTGAAATTTGACATTCATTTGACTCCTCCACCAGACTGGCTCTTCTTGTTATAGACTCTGTAGGCTTTGCTTGATGTAGAATATCGGAAAGATGCCTTCATCTGATCTTTCTTCAAACTTACCAACTTCGATCTTTAGCATTTTTCAATATAAAGCATTTGCAATCGAACACATGAAAGTATAAACAATGGGCTTCTTACCTTTGAATAACTCATAAGGGTTTTAAGAATAGGTCTTTGAAGACTCTATTGATGACTTATATAACTTGTGTTAGCATGACTTCAGCCCAAAATCATGAAGAAATCTTACTTTCAATTAAAAAGTTCTATAGCCATTTTCTTGAAGAGATCTATTCTTTCTTTCCACAACTCCATTTTGTTGAGGAGTATATGGAGAACACATGCTTAAAGCCAGATTTATCATAAATTTTGTAAAATCTTGATTTTCAAATTCACTTCCATGATCTGTTCTTATACTAGAGATAAGCATCCTTTTTCATTTTGAACTTTTTTAGCAAATTTCTCAAAATACGAGAAGGTTTCGGACTTGCTTATAAGAAAATATACCCAAAAGTAAATCGGAGTAAATCCACAATTACTAGGCAATATTTCTTACCTCCAATGCTCGAGTTGGTTGGTCCAAGAGATCCATATCGTCATGTAGTACATGATTAATAGAAACATGATTTATTGGCTTAAATGAATTTCTTACCTTTCCCCGAATACATGGAGTGCATGGATCAGACTTTTGGTATGGTAATTTGGGTAGACCTCGAACAAGCTGCTTTGTAGAGATTTTGGCTAATTGCTTCATGTTGATGTGACCAAGCTTTGTGCCATAAGCTTGCTTCGTCTTGAATTGAGATTAAGCATTGCGGTTATCAGGTTTCACATCAAGAGATAGATGTTTCCATGCCTTCGACCCATGAAGAGGCGGAGTAGAGTCTTTGCGTTCGAGAACATATTCCTTCTTGAAGAAGATCTTAAAACCCAGTATCCTGCGAGTTGACGTCTTTCAGAAGATTGTAATTGAGTCCTTCCACTAGGGAAACATTACTTATTGTGAAATTTCCAATTTTCACAGTTCCAAATCCCACAATACTTCCTTCTATCAAGTTTCCTCCAAATGAAACTTTTCCACCATTTACTTGAACAAGCAATTTGAGTCTCCTGTCATGTGTCTTGAGCATCCACTGTCAAGATACCACTTTACCTTTTTCTTGACGGAGACCTCAAATTCACTGTCTGAGTCTGATCCAAAGTTTGAGTCTGAGTCTGATTGCGCCATCAGACATAAGTTGGCATATCCATCATCACTTTCTTCACACTTTTCTATCCTCGGGTTCGGCTTTGAGAGCCTTTTCGAGACTTTCAACTTTTCCTTTCTTCTTCTTCGGAAGAGGACAAATTCGATGTATCTCATTTTCTTACATCCAAAGCAAACTATATCTTTGTTTGGTTCCTCATCATCAGACTTGGTCTGCTGTTTTTAAAACTTTTGTTTTTTGGAGTTGAACTTTCTTCCTTTTCTATTCGGTTACGAATCTTCTTATCATGAGAGCAAGCTCCTCATCGTCCATATCATCTTCAAAATCTATATCATAAAATCATCATTTGATTTTAATGCAATGGATTTCTTACCTTTTGGATCTTTATCTTCATTAATTCGTTCCACTTCATAAGACGAAGAGTTCCAATCGCCTCGTTGGATGGATAGTGGCATAATTCTTTACGTCTCTCTTATTGAAGTCTTTATGTGATTCCAATCCTTGGAGAGTCCACACCCCATTAGCTTGTTTACCTTCATGGATCAAAAATTTTTTGTCCTTGATTCTCAAGACCATTGACAATATGCGCCAAAACGGCTAAACATGTTAGTTATAGATTCTCCTGGTTTCATTTTAAAGGCTTCATATTAACCAGGAGAATGTTAATTCTCGGGGTTTCCTTCACTCGGAACTGTTCCTTCATAGGTGATATGTGTCTGTCCCAAACTTCTTTTGCTGTAACACAAGAAGATATTCTGTTATATTGATCGGTGACAAAGCACAATATAAAGAGTAAATTGTTTTGGTATCGAAAGTGCTTGTCTCTTGATTATCTCTTCTGAGTCATTCCGTTGGTCTCAGCAGTTTCTTTCCCTCTTTCGAGAGGCGATGCGGCGCCAGAGAAATTCCTTTTTCTACAACGTCCCATTCCGGAAGGGATCCTTTGATAGTAGAAGGCTTTCATCTTGTTCTTCCAGATGTTGTAATCATTTCCATCAAAGTAGGGTGGTACCGAGTATTCTTTGCCCCTTCCACCTGACCCTGATGCTAGCATACTAGCCATGGATCTTTTACTGCGAAGTAAACTCCTTTCAAAATAAAATGAAGCAACGAGAACACGTCTAAATTGATATAGCTAGGAGAATAAGTACCTAGAGGGGGGTGAATAGGTATATAAAGATTTTCTCAATAATTGCACAATACTACACGAGTTGATAGATTTGAGACAAACAATAATCAAAGTAAGGCGAGAGAAGGAAGAGAAAATTGAACACGGGTTTATAGTGATTCGAACTTATTTCAAGCCTCGTCCACTCTTACGCCTTTGACGTGACCTATTGGCTAGATTCCACTATGAACAAAGAGATGTTACAGCATTATTCTCCCTTGATTTCTTGGTGTAGATAATCTACCACCCTAGCTCAAGTATCACTAAGTATAGACACTCTTTTGTGTATACAACCGCTCAAAATGTATCGACTAATAATCAGCGTCTTGAGGCTACGGAATTTCTCTATTGATCATGCACTAAAGTAACTAGAACGTCTTCCTTTTATACTCCTTTATGCCGTCATACCCGTTGGCACTTACCAAAAGAATTCCTCCAATCTACTAGTTGGACGGAATCAATCAAGAAGATCATTCGAGCTATTAAAGGAACTTTGCGATAGCCCATCAATCCGATCTGTTGCCCATACAATCGGGATCTTGGTTTCCAAGAATAGAACCTTCCAGAATATTTGCAGTCGACCATCGGATCTTCAAAACGATCTTGATTACGAATAAAAGAATCCGTTATATTTATCTAGCTAAGAGATCTTCTCTAGAGGATAGGGTAAATCCTCAACCAAATCTTACTTCGGATTGCGCCGTCCTTTGGATTAGAAAAGCTGTCGATGAGAATAGTGTTTGATCTTGAGTCTTGAGTGTTGAGTCTGGTGATCTGAAAGTCTTTAGACTCTGAAGGTGCAATTATCCGAATTTAGGTGATGAAAGCGTTTTGTCGAACTTCCAAATATTAGGAAAGATTTCTCAATAGTCACCCCAGTCGGATTGATCCGATTTGCTTGTGATTTGGTGAGTAATCTCACTAATCCTTGCTTAGTGGACTAATTATGCTTAAGGGTTGTTTAGTTTTAATTAATTAGGTTTATGCGGTTAGATTAGTATGGATTAGTGTTTATTAGTCAATTGTGATGCGAATTAGATAAATTGATTGTGCAATTAGCAAGTAGACGTAGTCTACTATTTATTGGAAGTATATCGGGAATTTTCAGACCCCTAATCGGGCTTCAATTTGATGATTCGGGCCTAAAGTGGGATTTTTGGCAATTAAATATTATTTTCAGAATTAATTAATTATTTATTTATTTTCCGAAAAATTCAATTGAGATGGCTAGTGACCGAAAAATTATGCTGATGACCGTGGTGAAGTCCGTTTATTTAATCGGACTTTATTTTGAGCTAAATTGAATTTTTAATATTAATTACTTAATTTTCGAAATTAATTAATTAATTAATTATTTTCTGAAAATTCATTGAGATGGCTAGTGATCGAATATTATGCTGATGACCGTGGTGAAGTCCGTTTATTTAATTGAAACATTTTGAGCTAAATTGAATTTTTAATATTTATTAATTAATTTTTCGAAATTAATTAATTATTTATTTATTTTCAAAATTTAAGGCTGAGATAGCAAGCGACCGAAATTACAAATGCTGATTGTCGTAGCGCAGTTCATTTATTTAATTGAGCTTTATTTTGTGCTGAATTAAATTATTTGTGAAATTGAAATTATCCTTTAATGGAATAATTTTGGTTATTAATTGGAAAACTTGGTCTTAGGTTGACGGCCGGAAAGTGTTTTGGTGGGCTATAGAGAATGGTGGGAATTATGAAAAATGAAATTATAATATTTTTGGTAAGGCCAATCGTGTACCACACAACTATTTTATCGGGTATGATAAAAATAATGGGAATATTGGACGGTGGAGATGGTATACTATATCGGCGCCCGGGCGATATGTCAACTTTGGTGGCGGTATACCTTATTATCGGCTTTTAGGCGAGCAATATATTATCGGCTTTGAGTGAGCATATGGTATACTATATCGGCCTTCGGGCGATATGTCGGCTTTGGGTGAAGCGGTATGCGGTATACTATATCGGCCTTGGGCGATATGCCGGCTGGGTGAAGCGGTATCGTTATTATCGGCTTTGGGTGAGCTATGCTATCTATTTATACGCTTTGGGTGAGCAATCACGATTTGATAGGACTTTATAGATAGTATTGAATATGCGAGACCAAGCATGGGTTGTGATGTCATGTGTCGACTAGGTCGATTGATCATTGTTTTGATATGATGTTGTGAATTGATTGATTGGATGGAAATGACTATGAGTGGTCTTGTTGACATGTAATTGACTAGGTTGATTTGATCAATGTGATTTGTGAGGTGATTGCTTGGGTGTTTATTTGATCTGTGCTAACATGCGGGTGGGATCTGAGGCCAAGGTAAGTCCCTAACTCGTCTATGCTTAGGCAACCGAGTAGTGTATTGGTTCCCTAATTGAGTCTTAATGGGGTAGAACTCGCTAAGACGTAGTCTCATCCCGTTTTTGGGAAAACATTTCGGGACCCTAATGAGAAGGTTGAAGGGAGAATGCGAGAAGGAGAACTCGGAGGGTGAAACTTGAGAAGAAGGATTTTGGAAGAAGAAGATAATGCGAGAGAGAGATCTTGAGTACGATCTTGATGGATTGAGACTCTATCTTATTTTGTGAACTCCAATTGATGTGAATAGTTATGAAGTTCCTGGTTTATGTCATGTATAAAGGTTTGGTTATAAGTTTCAATATGAAAAATATGGCCCTACTTTCCTATCCTATCGTTTTATTGTATGGGGATTTTAAGCTGCTTTCGCATGTGCTTAATAAATGAAAGGGTCGGCGTCATAGTCACGGGATATCGCATTATAACATCGACCAAGTGTGAAGGATGTGTGCGTGCCAAGGATCGGGGCGTGACACCATGTACTCTACCTCGATCAAAGACAAAGCAATGTGATCTGTGAGGATGCTTTCCAACTAACTACACCACCTTCCTAGCGTAAACACGTACCTTGCTAAAGACACGCAATCATCCAGAGTCAACTGGCATGATCGGAATCCACAAAACCGGTGGTCTTCTTTGCCATTGTTTGTCCCTCCAATATACTATATCTTACGTATGTTGTCCCCTTCAAATATCGAGGATCCACTTGCGGCTTCCTAATGAGCTTTACCGAGGATGCTTCATATAGCAACTAACCACGCTCACGGCTTGTGAAATATCGGGCCTAGTGCACACCATAGCATACATAATACTTCCCACAACACTAGAATAAGGAACACGGGACATATGCTCCTCCTCCTCCTCGATCAACGGTGATAATTTTTTCTGAAAGTTGAAAGTGCTTCGCTAAAGGTGTACTTACGGATTTCGCCCAGGCATGTTAAAACGTGCAACAATCTTCTCAATGTATTTCTTTTGAGACGGGACGTAAAACTCACGCAATCACGTCACGCAAAATCTCCATACCCAAAATTTTCTTTGCTGCACCTAAATCTTTCATCTCAAATTCAACATTCAGCTGCCTCTTCAGCATCAATATCAGAGACATATCATGCCGCTATCGGCATATCATCAACATATAAAAGTAGATAAATCAAATAACCATTTCTAATCTCCTAAAGTAAACAATAGCTATCCATATGACTTTTTGAATAGTCTTGACTAGTCATGAAAGCATCAAAACGTTTATACCACTGTCTAGGAGACTATTTTAGCCCATACAAAGATTTATTTAACAAGCAAACATGATCTTCCTTACCGGAATAGCAAATCCTCGGGTTGCCTCATGTAAATGCTCCTCCAACTCACCCAGTGAAGAAACACGGTTTTTTCACATCTAGTTGCTCTAACTTCGAGATCTGCTTCGAAGCAACTAAGGCAAGTAAACGCAAATAGAAGTATGTCTTACCACGGGAGAGAACACCTCATTGTAGTCAATGCCCTCACGCTTGTGTATATCCTTTTGCCACAAGTCTTGCCTTATACCTCGTTGCCTCAATACCCCGAGGATTGCCCTCTTTAAAAGTTTTGAAGCTCATTTACTTCAACAATCTTTTGGCTCTTTGGTACTTTGACCGGCTCCCATGTCGATTTCGATGGAGTGATTCATCTCTTCACTCATAGCCCCTAGCCTTGCGATGACTTGAACTAGCCATCACCTCGAGTAAGACGAAGGCTCATCGTCTCCACCTCATCACATACGGTTAATGCATAAGCAATATACGCCTTAACCATAACGTACCGGTGGTTTAATTTGCCTTCTCCTCTCTATCTACGGCTATGAGTGTTCTTTGCGGCTTTGCTGGTTGTTCACTATCACCCAGGCTTCGGGTATTGCGGCTTCATCTGCGGTCTCAGCCTCTGTTACAGCCGGAGTCTCCCGGTCTCCACTTGAGGCTCCACCTCACTTATGACACCATGATCGTCTTCTCTACGCACAGTTTGTGTCTCGGAACTCCTCTGTTGGAAGCATTGTAGTCTCGTCGAAAATCACATCTCTGCTGATTAGAAAACCGGTGATCGGAATCGGTGCACCACGACTGGTAGCTTTTCACCCCATGTGCACTAACCCGAGAAATATGCACTTCTTTGCCCTACGGCTCAAGCTTACCATCCTTTCATGAGCATACGGGACATCCGAATATATCGTGTCCGGAATAATCAGACAGGTTTCCCAGCCATACTTCCTCGGGAGTCTTTCACTCGATAGCGACGATGGAGATTGATTTACCAAGTAACATGACATGTTCCCTTTGCTTCAGCCCAAAATTCCTTGCCAAGTCACACTGTGCGAAAGCATGCATCGAGCTCGCTCAAGCAAGATTTTGTTCTTCCGTTACGTGATGCCATTACGCTGCTGTGGTGTCCCGGGTACTATGCGATGTCTTACAATACCTTCTTTCTCGCGAGAACTCAAGTAAAATCTTTACCATAGGAACTCCATGCCATTATCGGTTCTCGGGCACTTGATTTGCTTAATGCAATTTTGCTTCTCAATCAATGCCTTAAATTTCTTGAATCAATCAAACACTTCAAATTTGTGCTTGAGAAAGTATACCCTTACTTATCGAATAATCGTCAATAAAAGTCAGCATATATCGGGCACCTCCTTTCAAAAGGAGCAGAAGGCAGGCCCCCGGACGTCTGAATGAATATGTTGGTCGTTTGGTCGAATGAATAGACGTAGTAAACTTAACTCTATCTTTGCTTCCCGTAGATGCGGTGCTCACGTAAGTCCGAACTTCACGTTTTCGACCACTCAACAACCCCATTTCACTCGGCATCGTCATGCACTGCCTCACTCATGTGCCCCCAAACGCATACACCATAATTGAGTCAAGTTAGAGTCGGCTCACCTGATGTAAGCTACGCGGTTCCAGGTCCACGGTCTCTCTCCCGGTAGATGATAGAGAGTATTCACTTTCTTCCCCTTCATCAACTTGTCATGGCACCTCGAAGATCTTCGGTACTCCACCTTCGGTGTACCTACACCAGATGTCATCAAGTGTCCCCGAGAGAAATAAGGTTCTTCTTGAGCTCGGTACATGCCTCACATACGTCAATGTGTGCGAACCACCCCATCGTGCATGTTGGATCAGTGTCCTTATCCTCACGGCGCACACCATGCAATATTCCCCAAAAAGAACCCTACCACCATCGTAGTTTGGTAAGTAGTAAACCGGTTCTTATGGGGCGTCATGTGATAAGAACACCCCGAAGCTAGCACCCATTCGTCTCGACAAAGTGAGTTACACATAAGGCAAGCTTCTGCATCCCTATTGCTCCCTCGGCAACGTTTGCCACACTACTTGTGGTGATACGCTTATCAACTTTATTTCTGTTTTGGACAATCTCTCCTAATGTGCCTCCTCGTGACACTCAAAGCACTTCACGCGTCCTTGGACTTTCTATTTCGTGATTTTGATCTACTTTTACCTCTGCTGCTACTAGGCTCTCAATATTGTTCTCTACCCCGAATCGTCGGTGCTTGCGTTGCCCACTTCCTTGAGACGAGATCATCTCGCAACTTTCTACGCCGCTCTTTAGAGAATAAGGCGGACTTTACCTCCTCTGAGGTATAGTTAGTACGCCCGACGAATCGGTAAAGTGCTCCCATGACTGCAGTAAAGGCTAACAACATCATGCCCTATTCTTCATCATCAAGTATCTTACCAACGTTCTTCAAATCCAACATGAGTTTATTAAATTCATCTAGGTGGGTTCGATAGACGTACCTTCGATATATCTAAAGCTGAAACATCTTTTTCAGCATATACAAGTGATTGTTCAAATCTTTCTTCACATAGAGTGCTTGAAGTTTTGCCCATAATCTTTGCGGCATCCTCCTCCTCAATAACCTAGAGACCTCATCCAGACAAATTTAACAAGATTATGCTCTTTGTTTTTTGTATAAGCTCTACCCTCTCTAAGGCTTTCATTATAATCAGCAACTCATCTGTACCATCTGGTACATTGGCCAAACCTTGTGTTGTCAATAAAGCCCGCATCTTGATGCTCCATAACACAAAGTTGTTTCTCCCATCAAACCTCTCAATCTCAGATTTCCTCTCAAACATAATTGCAATAACAGAATTTCCAGATAATAATCAGACAAGCAAAAAAGCCCCAAATTAGAATCAAAGTCAGCCTGCAGATACCAATTGTTGGGATATAATACGCGGAAGCGACGGATCTTGCAAATTACGTCATCGCTAATCACCGGAGAGAAATAAAACGAGAAAAATCCTGATCCCGAAATTTACGTGGTTTGGATCGAGTATTCGGTACCTAAAATCCCCGGGGAGAGCCAGCAACAAATAATCCACTAAAATCGGAGAATTAGAGTTTACAATCGCTCAAGTATTTCCCGCACCTAGATTTAATCCCAAACCCAAAGTGTTTATCAAATAACAACTCGCTTGAGGAATAAACTCACGGCACAAAAATACCACATGCTCAAGTCGCACGCCAAAGAAATCTCCAGCTTCTCTTCGGCAGACGTGCGGCTATGCTTACTGCGCGGCTCTTGGATCCTGGCGGCTACGTAGGTTTTCTTTTCGGCCGGTAAACGCACAAGAAGAAGACCTTTCCTTTTATGCGTGTGGGCCCAAGGTCAAACTTTGACCTGGGCCCACCTATTGTATTTCACGCAGCAGAGGCTCTACGTGCAGGGGGACTTCACGCCAAAAATAGTTTCAGTGCGATTTGCCTTCTTCAGCGCGTGGACTTCATCTGCACGCCTTTCGATTCCGCAAGCTTCCGCAAGAAGAAATTTTCCTTCAATTTATATTTTATATTTCCTCTTTTGTGATCCTTCGCAGTCAGCGAATTTCAAAACTCGAGTCATAAATTTAACACCTACCTAAAAGAAACTTGCTAAGATTCAATGTGCAACGCATTTATTGCTCATGTATACAGCGTGACTTAGCTTACTATCCCACCGGGGTGACCCAGGGAATGTTACACGAGAGAGCTGCAAGGCTTTCAATTTTCAAACATTTCCATAGTTGATTGTTTATCATAGCTTTAGACTTTTTAGCAGATTAGTATTAATAGACATTAGATAATATTCGATTATTGGAATTTGATGGTCATGCGGCATGATTTTTAAGTTGGTTGAATTAAACCATGATCGCTCGCCTCATGACTATTTCCATCGTCACATGACATATTTGTCAGAGCATCGGTATAAGAAAGATCTTCCTCAGTGGAACAAAAGCTCATAGAATTAGGCGGGTGAACGAATGTTTAGGATAGCATCTGTCATCTTCCTCGTAACGTTAGCAATGCGACATTCGTTCATTCCCCGAGGTAAAGAATCAGATATGTTTCGCCAAAGATATCCAGCGTAGTTTCTTGCTTCATCTCAAAGCAAAGGCAGAATAGAACCTTTGGCTTTTCATCTGGTGGGCTGCCTTTGGCGTGTAGATGGAACGATTCCTTCCCCACCGTCTCCTTCTCCACAAAGCCTGCGTGCTTCACCCGCGGTTCACCTCTATTCTGTTCTTTTATTTCCTACCACTAATAATGGCAGACAAGGGCACAAATTCTTTCTTCTAGATGTTGTAAAGTTGTGCTAGCTACACCGAATCAAAGCGTGCGATCAGCAAAACAGTGTCTGTGGAGCCGAAAGGAGAAAGAAAGGCTTGACTTTTGCAATCGTCACTCGTGTTGTAATTACCAGTAACGAGCTCAAACGTTGTGAAATGCCCGTTGTTGATGGATAAAGCAGCTTGGGAAAATCCAATTAAAGCCCATAATGCTCTGCTCTACTCCAGGAAAGGCCAAGATATAGTGCAGCCCTGGTCCTCCCGTTTCTCCAACAAATTATGTCCTTCCATACGGCTCTTCAATGATCAAAGAAATTAACATCACTTTTTACCGAGAGAGAGATAAGATATGGCAAAACTGATTTATTAAATTGAATAATTATGATGTTTCAAACTTCTATTTAATGTTGAATATGATCATTTGTTTAAAGGTCCGTTTGCATTTTGTTATACATCACTCTAGTTGACTGTTGTTAACATTATCTAGCTTGGTAACCTCTAAAAGTGGAGAGTGCCGGCTAACAATTGTTCATAGTCATTGACAAATTAACTCAACTATGGACTGAATTGATATTGGCCTTCTCCATTTCTTCCATACTTAAGTAGTTCAGACACAAATATATTCATTGGAGTGCATAAGAAGATCTATCATTCTTCAAACACGAGATTGATTATGAAAAAATTGATAATGTTTTCACTTCAATCAAATTTCATTCCCACGGAACATTAGCTTATTAAGACAAACCAAACACAACCATAGAAGTTAGTTTAAGTAGTGAGTTTGGAAAGGTAGCTTCATTAACAGGGACAATATTAAATGTCATCATTCTTCAAAGTTTCAATGTTAAATGTTATAGCTTCAAAGTCTATAGCATTTCTTAAATATGATACTTAAACATATAGGATTGAATGTAATTCACAATGGTTATATGAATCTCTCATTTTATTCTTGAATTTTTTCTTTTCACCAAAAAATCTTATTATTAACTCGAATTCAATAATATTGGTAACCTAATCAACCCAATTCTTGACAAGAAAATGGTAATCAAGTTCATGATTAGATACTATCAATGAATCATAAAAAAATGAGATTTGTCCATGTTAGATTGCTACCGAGTCGCTCGGGACATCCGACAATGATTGACAGCCACTCCATAATTTTAGACAAAAATTGACCAAAAAGACTACATAAAAAATTAATGAAAAATTTTATAATTACATTAACATAATTAAAAGATTAATGTCTCCCATGACCATCCATTGTTTTATTCGACATGAATAAAATCCATATTCCCTATAGGTCCATAGAGAACAATTATGTCTACTTTTCCTTTTGCTATTTCCAAAAGCGACATTGATGTCTCTACTGGCCATGCAATGTTTGTCGCAACCTAACCACTTAGAACTAGGAGGGGAAATTAGTAGATCATATTGCTAATTTTAGGCCGATGGCCTTTCACTGGTCGGAGTTCTCCTAAACTCAAAGCTCATACGATATTGGATGTTCAAATTATAAACAATCTTTCCTACATGAATTTCAACTAAGGAGCCATTAGCCTTATAAGGTTGGCTAGAAACCAAGATACAATATAATATTTTACTATTTGCGTAATTAGAGACTCTAGATTCGTGGACTTTATTTCGCAGGTAAGTCTAAGACTAATGCCATTTAAATAACTAACTCGATTAAATGCCAGTTAACGCCATAACAACCCTATCGAAGAAACCTAGGTTTGTTCTAACCTTTCTAAAACAAAGAAAACAATATCCAATATATTAAAATGCACAACCAGTATAATCACAAAAAAAAAAAAAAGCACACAAGCATCCTAATATTGTCTCTAAAAAGAAAATGACAATTCAAAATAAAAAGAAATTCTATTGTAAAGCCTTAAAGGCTTGTCCAATTTCGAATTTTAAACTTTTAGGAATTTTCCAATTTTTTTGGTTTTCTAGAATTTTATGAATTTTCTTAATGATTTTCCTGAATCTTTTAATATTTTTTATTTGAAAACTTTTGGTTTTTTTAATACGAAAATGGGCTGCTGCAGGTTATACGAATTAGGCTCAAGGACACGAATGGGCTTTACACATTAAAAGGCTTTAATCGATTAAAAAAACCAATGGGGTTCAACTCATAGAATTAAGCCCAACTCCTCCAGTATTTAACTAAACCCAATCCCCACGGATCAAGCTCGGGCCGAAGCTAATCTAACAAGCCCATCCAACCTATTCAGAACCCAAAACACACAAAGCTCAAATGAGCCCAAAGTCGTCAAAATCCAGCTTCGGCCCACACTTCCACAGCGCGGAGAACTTCCTTCTTCCTCAGTTCTCTTCGTCCTCCCACTCCCCACAACATAAATACATCAAATTCTTAATATTAAAACTTGCTATCGAGGAAAGAAAGCGCCGCTTATGGACGGCCATCTCGTGCACCAAACGAAACCTCACCGTCGTTTACCGCCACCCTGTCGCCAGATTAACGCCTCCGAACATTACAATCACAGCGCTCCAAGAACAATGCGGAAACGTCCTAATAAGTCCGGACAGAGGAGGCTACGAACACGTCCATGAAGATAAACTCCAGAGTAGAAGACGAAATTTCTGAGAACACGAGAACGAAACCGAGAGTTCAGCACGATAGCTTGAAACCAGAATCAAAAGCCACAGAAAAACAGAGGAGACTTAGCTCTGGTTCTTCCGCTGAACAGCCACAAATTGAAGGTAACTGGGCTTGAATGATGATGATTGATGCTGCAAAGAGATCGCTGGAGCCGTGCAGGATTGGAATTGAATCGCAGCAGAATTGATGAACTTCGGAAAATAGACAATCATTGAAATCCTTGAGCGAGGAAAAAAGTCAGAGATCAGCTGGGACGCTCTTTTCACGGGCGTGCCGAGGAGGAAGGAAAAGCTGGGGCCTGGCTTCATATCTATCCTCTTTTGGGCTTCACTCATGGGCTAGATAAAAAGAAATTTGGGCTTAAAGAAAGAACGAAAATTGAGCCTGAAAGACACAAGAAGGTGGGCTGAAACTTTTGCTAAGTGGGCTGGACACACCGGTCCGCCCGATATTGTCCCTCTTTTTCTTTTTTCCTTTTTTTTCTCTTTTTTTTCTACTTTTTTATTCTTTTTTTTATATGCTTTTATCTTTTTATATAATCTTTTCATATTCTGGTAAAATGAAAGGATACCTAAAAAGGCAACAAAAATTTGGGTGTCGACATTGTTTGATTAGACACAAAAAAGTTGATCATAACCACAATTTTTTTTAATCAAAATAAACAACGAATTGACTTTTAAACTAATTACTTTTAGGGTACTTATTAATCAATTAATAAAATGGATTTTCCCTAGAATATGTAGGACCAATTCTTTAGAAAATGGATATTTTTTATTAAGTAAGGCGAATATATATACATAGACCTAATAATTGCCCTTGCTTTGGAAACACTTGTAATTTGATTGGTGCGATGGTACATGATTGATTGAAATTTGCACCTCAACACTTACATTTCGTTTTTTGAAATTTGTTTCATTCTTGTAGAAAAGATCATTTGCAAAATATTTAAATTTCTTACAAATTTCATGATGATTTAGTTAATACTAGATAGACAAAAAAAGAAGAAGGAAACTTGCAATTTTGTAATTTATGTTTGCAACACTTACAAATTCGCCATCCTTAGGTATGTGCTAAATCAAAATTTAGAGAATAGTGTTTTAGCCCTAAGACACTAAGCTCCGATGTCTGGCTTTTCTCGCTGCTGTGATCTATGAACTGTTTGTGCATTTGCTGGATACACTCCTTGGCGAATTTAACTGTAAGGTTAGCGACTTTTAAGGACATTGCAGAAAAGGGGTCGAAATTCTTCTTCCTTGTCGGTTTTTATGGCGTCCTTGAGTTAGTAATTTGACTTTATCATCATCAGTAAGCTAGATATGGACTTCTCTAAGCGATGCTTTCGTGGTAATCTGCAGGAGACGGATGTATTCATCATTGGGCTCCCTGTGTCTTCAGACAGAACTATACAGTCTAGTAAAGCTTGCAAGCGTTGCTGGAAGACTCGCAGCGGGGAGGTGAAATGATTGCATATGTTTTGTTGATTACTATTTATGTTGTCTCACTCGGTCTGATGGTACATGAGTGGTGATTCTGATTTGGGATCATATATTGCTCGGCTCCATTTCAAATGCGTTTGTAGATTGCATGTCTAATGGTTTAGTGATGGGTCTTGACTTGCTTTACAAGTTGCTCCCGGTTTCTGGTTAACATTTTTGTGATATGGTAATAATTTGGCTCTGCTGGTTTGGCTCTAACAGTTCATTTAATACTTTAATTATCAGCTTTTTTTTTTTTTTTGAATTTTTAGGGGCAGATTTGAATTATTGAACTTGCTTACTGACCATTCATGGGAAATAAACATGGTTATCGCCTGCTTTCAATGGATATTGATGTTAATGTTCTTCAATCGTGCCCAACATTTTCCTACAACATCTTAGTCTTTGCATAGATCATGTTTGAGTAAGAACTGCTGATGGCATGTGATCTGCATTGTTTGAAAGCTGCACTTGTTGGCCAGGCTATCTATTTCTCTAAAATTGTCTACCTTTGGGACAAAAACCCCTTCTTGCCTTCTTCCATTTTGATATGAACTTGATTTAAGCTTTTGGATTTCAGGGTTTGGAGAGTATATCTGCAGGATGAGCATAGCATCGGCTGAAGCCACTTGCCATTTGATCAACATGTGACTTCCTTTTGCCAGTCAATTATATTGCGAGCCCTCCAATCTCTCCGATGAATGCCAGCGTGAACCAGTACCCTTATACAGCTATTATTATATGAAGCTAGAGCTCAAGCTTATGCTTAATTACACAAAGATAAATCACACATTACATTCGACTAAAGACCAACTGCCACATCTTTCATACCAGATCTTCAGCGCTTAGCTGGTGAAGGCAGAGCTTGAGCTCAGGTCCATGCCTCCCGCCACTGACAGATTTAAGGGAATATGAAATATACCTCCAACCAAGAATTCAAAATAAAGAAAAAAGGGGTAACTGTAGAAGAGTTTTAAAAAATTGACCACCTCAACATGTTTCAAGCGTTATATATTCTAATATCTGAAGAAGCTTCTGTACTGATCATATCTTCCTTAACATTTTCTCTGCTCCTGAAGAGATGGCTTCCTCAGCAACCGTGGCTTTTTTAGCTCGTCTTGTTGTGCTCCTGCCTGTGACTGCTAGTGCTGCCGACAGGTTGGCTCCTTTCGTTGGTATAAATTGCACGCACTTCTTTCTTAGAGCCTGTTGCCGTACTCAGGGCCTGCAATAACGGCTTCTCATTTTTATTTGCCGTTGATCAATCTGCATCGCATTCACAAATAATTTGCGGCAAAGTGCAATGTGGAAATGTGTACACTAGCGCTCCATTTGGCTTCGAATGCCAGTGCAAATTCAGGTGGGAAGCAGACACACCCGACAATGAAGATGACCTCAAGTTCCATCTTGGTGTGCACAAGGTTGCAGGAATTGTAAAAGTAAATAAAGCGAACACTTTGCCTTAAAGCAAGAAATCATTTGACCAGTTCTCTGCCGTAGAATGGGAAAAAAGAGTGTAATTTGCCAATTTTCATTCAGTAAAATGGTGAAAATCATGGATGATGAGACTCTGGAAGATAGAACAAAATCTAATCCTCGACTGTGAAGCTCGAGGGTTTCGATCTGCAGACTCTGCGCATTAACTCACATAAACTTCAAACTTTCAGAGCCATATGCTTGAGGTTTATATGAATTGTGGTGCTTTTGTCGTTATAGGATTAAGTTGCAAATCTTCTCTTTGTGCAGGTTTTGTCGTGTACACCTGCATGCCCGCGCCTCCCCCAGTCCCATCCGTTCCATACAACACATCTGTCTTCGATTGCAAAACATCTTCGCTTCGCAACTTATGAGCACACTTGCCAGTGCGATGCCGATTACAAATTTCCCATGAATGTCATCGTCTTCCCATGCTTCAGTGATTGTAAGATAAAAATTCAAAGACTCGAGATTGCAATTCATACTAATTCCTGATTTTCCCCTCATGCATGCTTTCCTTTAATATGGTCTAGTGCTGGATTTTCCAAAGGCACAATCAGAAATGACTGGAAAGCTCGGAAAATAAAAGTTTCCAACTCCTCTACCATAGGATCAGACGGCGGAAGTAATGGTGAGATTCCAAAAACCTCTCTCTCTTGATCTTATCTTTTTCTATGGCCAAAAAGTTTTCCTAAGAATAGGTTACTTGCTTTCTAAGATTTCGATTAAGTCAAAAAAGAGAAGTTCATCCTTCATAATCAGTACTTAATGACCATGTAGTTCAATATAGTCCCACCTCCTACAGCAGTAAACAGCCTTTGACAGTGCATTTGGTGTTGAATGAAGACGATCCAAGTCATCAACTTCCTTTAAGAGCATAAAACATGATATTTATGAACTACAATCTAGTGAAATTTTCACCAAACACCTTATGCCTAATTTCTTGTCTCTCATCAGCGCACATGTTCCTACCTGGGAAGTTGCTGTGGATGACTGGTTCTATTGGACTATAAGAGAGCATCACAAGACTGAGGCTTCATGTGGAGTTGTACTAAAGTCGTATAGATTATACTCGGTTTCAATTTGTGCAATGGCTTATGTTGCATTGTTCTTTGTTTGTTGAATCGACATTCTTGTGTAGAAATAGTTATAGAAACATGTCTATTGTTTGGTTGACTCTACACTACCTTGTATTGCATGAATAAAAGAGACCAGTGCTTTCACGCCTCCCTTCACCGAGGCTTCCAAAAATCGCAACCATTTTAGGATCAAACGGAACTGGCATTCTGTAAACATCTCGACCTTAAGTTTCTTCGCTTTTATTTTAGCATTCAGCCTAGCAAGCAGAGTTATTGACGCCCTAGGCAGAGCACTGTTTTCAAAATCATGAGACGGGTCTTTGGGTGGACACCCCTTGTGTTCAGCCAGGCTCATTGCATCATCTCTAGATAATTTCACAGAAAGATTTGATCTTCAAAGAGAGATTCTGATCAGATTAAGGTGATAAATGGTAGACAGCTTATAGTCCATATAATAGCAAACCGGGAGATTGGAATCTAACAAAGACGAATCCATGGTACTTTGCTGAGTCCTGAAGATTAAACTAGAATTCTTAACATCCTCAACAGTGGACAGTATTAGTGAATTTCAGTTTCTTCAAATAAAATAAAAATAAAAAAAGAAGAAAAAGTATGACATGTATCATGCATGAATGCGATGAATCAAAATTGAAGGCCAAATCGCTTCACAATAGGAACCTCTGGTTTTCGTCTCCCTTCAGTTGAATCACTTCATAGTCTTACTAGCAACATTGAATAATAAACAAGGGATATGCGACAGTCAACAGGAGCGTAATCACAAGTAATAACGATGAATGCAATTGTCTATTATAGCAGCAGAAACTGATGGGTAATATATATTTGAAATTGCTTGATAATCTGCGTTACAAGGGCTGCTGCAAATTAAATGATTTACTTAAAGATGGGAGGACCCATCTGGACATTTCAGTTGTTTAGAACAAACAGAACATGATTACCCATTAGAGAGATGCAAGATACAATCTATTTGAATCTAATGAAGAATTACAATTCTCACTTAGGTGACTGCTGGACAAAAACATTGCTATGTCTTCACACCAATGCCGTTTTTCACCATGCTCCACCTCCCTCCAGCGAAGAAATCTCCTTTATGGCGGCGGGACCATCCTTAATTGGAGTCTTGAAATACAAGTCCACAATGAAGTTTGAGTTATCTGTAATGTAAGGCTTCCGTCACCATGCTGCACCACTCCCTCCAGTGAATATATCTCCTTTCCAGCGGCAGGACCGTCCTTAATTGGAATCTTGAAATACAAGTCCACAATGAAGTTTGACTTATCTGTCACGTAAGGCTTCCCATTTCATTCAACCATAGCTGTTCCTCACGCCCTTCTTCATCGAACAACCCTTGAAGTTGCACCTATCAACATCAGAATTCCCAAATCGATCAGCTTCTCACAACATCAGGAACTGAACAGTATCATGACAAACCCCTGCTTTTCAAGAGCAAAATCCTCCGTCGATTCCAGTCGAATCCCAAATATGACTCCCATGTATCGAAACGTATCGTCCTCTAAAACTACATTTAATGCAGAATTTATATTGACAGCATTTTGAGTACTTAAATAGGCTCTTGCTTCTGCGTGTTCAATTTTACAAAGTAAACAAAACAATCCGCTCACACCTTCACTGAATTGCTTACTTAAAAATGAGAAACACAGCCGATTCTCTGGTTTCTTTTTCCCAAGATATCTTTGCATCAAGATGGATTGCCTGACGATCACCACATTGAATCCATCCAAGAACATCATTTCCTGATCAAAGGGTCCTCCTGCACTCATCTTAAATACACAAAGCAATCACTTCCTAGTGCAATAACTTCATAATTAGAAAGAATCTGTATCCACCCCTATTTTAAAGCAGACTTGCCCTAAAACGTAACCTACTACTGACATGGTTTAAATGGACCAATGGAATTCAGTAATGAGACCACTTACCAGATTGTACTTCCAACTGTAGTAG